>JASFDH010002367.1:0-11113 GCA_036937195.1 Nidularia pulvinata | reverse complement strand
ATACTAGTGCAATGGAGAAGTAAGTGGGTTAAGAAAAAGAGAGCATATGACAAGGACTAAGGAATATGAATTGAATGCTAACACAAAGAGACATACTACAAAAAGTATAGTGTGTGGCTGAAACGAAGTAAGTGTGAAAATGGAAATGGACTGGAGTAAACCTGAGTAAACCTGGAGGTGAGCAAACAGTCAGGATAGTGTCAGGATTGATTGTAAGCAATGCAAGGATGGTGCACATTATGCTGTATAGGGATATGACAACATTATCTACTCTAGAGCTACTTTGATAAGCTCTGGTTTCTGAACTCTTGGTAAATTCCCTCAGGTAATAGGGTAAAATAGAAAGCTCACAAGGTACTTAGTGATTCTCAGAAAATAATAATAACTGAAATGAAAATTTCCCAGGTGATACATTTCAATTCCAACACCAAACATGTTCAATAGATAATTGTCAGCCAGCACCACATAGGGCCATATCAGAAATTCATTAATGTTGACAAGTGCCAAGCCATGCATCTAAAGAAGATAGGCAAATTTTTCTAGGAGAACACACTAGATCTATTTCACTAGTACCCTGCAACACAGATAGAAGTGGAAGACAGGTTGCTTGCTTTTCTGGCATGCAGAACTTGGGCATTGCATTGCATTATGTGTACTGATGATTATGCCTAGGATGAAGTACAAGAAGTCATCACTTACCAACAAAGTAGAGGCAAGGAGTATTCCAATATTAATTTTGACTCATATTCATTTATGTATGAAACCTACAAAGGCATTGCCAAACCAAAATTGACTATGATATTACCAAATGGTTTCTGTAACATCTATAATTCCTCCTCTAAAATATTTCAAAGAAGGAATAAGTCCATGCAGAAGTACTTGAAGACACTCAATATTATATTGAACATATACAGGCAACTCTGGGACTTGGCCATGCACTGGTAACACTGATTTCATGATCTTCCAGCAGTTCCATTTTTATTTCTTATAACAGGAGTATGGTGAAGGGAGAATAGGCTAGTGATAGATTTGACATTGTCCTCAATGACAGATGGAATGGTCTAAAAAGCTCCAGGAACTTTAGGACCTGTATCAGGAGATGTTATAGATAGCAGAACATGCACTGCACCATCAATTTGAAAACACACACTTAAGGGTTATTCAGTGACTCAAAGTCACATATGATGTGCTGTTCAATCATAAATAATGCAAGCTGACAAAAAAAGTGGGAAAACTGTTGGAGCAGTGCAAGCATGAAGAGTTACAGTGTGACCCTGTGTGTTTTCTGCTCCCACACTCAATATGGCATGTGCATACCAATATCTCACTTACCACACACCCACCATGAACCACAAAGAATAGAGCTGCAGAGCCTTGATAGATCAAGTTCAAAGTAGCAAGACTGAATGCACATTGATACACATCTCCCAAACCTCATCTGTGGCTGTCACCATATTCCTTGTATTATCTCATTCAAACCCCAAGACCAAAAACCAAGGCTCCTTGGCAGTCTTGAGCTTTTCTTTGAACTATATAAAGAATCAGTAAGCAGCAAAGCCAAAGGAATAGTCCCTATATTTACTTGAGTCCAGCAGAATTTGATCTGTTTTGAAGCATAGGTATAGTTAAGTTTTGGGAGGTTGTTAGAGGCTGCAGTGTACATAGAAGGCTTGAAGTTGTTATCAGATATCAGACCATCTTGCATGGTTTGATGAGGAAATTGGCAAGAGTGGCCTTAGTTACTGAATGAAATTCAGTATGATTGTGCATCATAGTTGTTGTCAGACACACAAACAATACACTCTCAATAGTGTATCAATGAGGTTGTTCAATCACTTTGAGAAAAAGGGAAGGGAATGGTGGAAAGAGAGCACTATATTGCTAGCAGATAAATGGCTAGCTCAAGGCTGGGTAGTGTTCAGAGGTCTAGTCTCAGAGACTAGAAAAAGACTGAGACTGGACCTTAACTGATCTAGACTACAAAATATTAAGACTGATGAAGACCATAGCCACAGTCCAGTCTTTAGTCCATCACAATATGAAAATCACAAAGACCAATCAAAAACTGGTTTAGACTAGTCTCAACCAGTCTTTTCAGCCTCAAAAGCAGGTAACCATCAGTAGGTATTTCTATGTCCAAAGTTCAAAATAACACTTTAAATTATCATGAATTAATGTAATTTTTTGATGAAACAAATGCCAGGATACAAGAAATGCTGAAACAAATATGATGCAGTGCACATTGCTACTTGCAAATGGATAGGAAAATTATTGAGCACATTCCAAAAGCACTCTGCTAGGTTTCCAGAAAATGCTGATTGCTAGATCAAGGATGTTCAATGTCAGTGACCTTTATCTTTAACACCTACCACAGCCTTCTCTTCCCTCCTTTCACTTGTATTACCCTAGAAACCCTTGAAAGTCCAGTGGTATGTGTTCTTAACATTCATTTGTTTGACTTCATACTAATTATTGACCTTACATTTCAGGTGACTCACTGCCACATTACTGGGTCTTCCTCTCTTCAAGAGACCTAAGCAAACTTCTGAAAGGTTTGGTTGGAAGAGGAGGCTGTATAGGGTGCAAAGGAGGCCCTGAGACATTTTATTGATTTTGATTAAATGTTCATCACACTCCATGACACTTTTTGTTTAAACAGACAATGTTTAAACACTAAAATGTTACTATAGATAGTGCAAATGGCAATAGATAGGTGTCTACATGGCAAGTTTAAACTTGTTTAAACATTTAAACACTTAAACATTTATTTTTGGAAGGCCAATAGCAAGATTTAAACCCAAGACCTTGTGAAAATGACAAAGTAGTAAACACAAGGTTATCCTCTAAGCTATAGAGACATTATAAGATTCTGAACAAATTAAATTATGACACTTACTTTTCCCTGACAAAATTAACTTGTGCAAATTTTTTTGCAGGACAAGTAAGTTTAACAAGTAAAGTAAAGCTTATGTGACTTTGTTGAGCAAATAAATGCATAATTGTCTTCTATGGTATTGATTCCAATTTAAACTATTTAAACAAGAGCATAAACTACATTACAAGCAACCTGTCTTGTTGAACTTAGCAAAATTTTGGACACTAGAACATCTGGATGACATGAATAGAATAGTTATCATAACTTACTTTATTAATGGCATTATAGCCAAGTGGTTATTTTTACCTTGCATTATGGGGTCAATGATTGCTAGGTTATGTGTTTGAATCCCATTGCAATTATCTTCATCATTATTTAACTTTTCTTAAACATTGTTTAAATAAAAGTTGTGTCCTAGATAGATAGATAAGGGGATACATAAGAAATGTATGTACTTCATTAATTAAACTAAATCATTATGCTAATGTCATGAATTTATCTTTTCTTTTGGTGATTATCATTATCTTATCTTTTGGACTTATCACAAGGATATCTAATCTTGGAGATAACACATGGACAACTGCATGGATACCATGAGGCAACTGCACCCATGAGGTCAACACAAGGCTCACTTCATTTATGATTGATCATTACTTACATGCACAATACACATGTACACAACACATTACTTACATGCATAGGCCATGAGTAGTACATGCATAGTACATGAGTTAGGTAGTATTTAGTTACATTGTTTGTACTCAGAACCCCAGTCTTGAGCTGGTTGTTTCTCCACTAGCAATACAGTGCTCATCCTCTCCCTCTTATCCTTTCCTCTCCCTGAATGATTTGACAACCTTGACACTGCACTATTGAGTGTATTGTTGGTGTGTCTGACAGCAAATAAGCTGTTTAAACAATTCCCATTTAAACAAAAGTTGTTGTGTCATGCAATGGCTGTTTAATCAAAATTAATGAATTACTGATGCCCTAGAAGTGAACCCATCCAGTATGTTGCCATGTCTGCCTCACTACCACACTACTCACAGATGAACATCAGATATGATCCCCCTTGCACAAACCCTCTTTTCCCTATGGAAAATGCTGTTGCCTTGCCCTCATTCACCCATGGTATGATTGCAGTTCCATATATGTCACCAGTAGCCAAGTAAACACATGCCAACAATCCCCAAAGCTGCCCTATACTATCACAAACACCATACATGCCCCAAGGAGAGAAGCAGCTGCAAATCAGTCTGCCAGGCTGGAAATATGGCATGTGTGCAGCTACTCCTGTTTGTGCAAATATAATTGGTTATAATACCAAAAGCACTCACTACAGCAAAGACTAGAGAGTCAGAGCTAAGCTCCAGGCTGCCAGCTTTGCAAAAGTACCCAAGATTGGTTATACCAAAGCACCTAGGACCCAGAAGTAGTCAATGTTGGATATTGGCATGCTTGGTAGTCTTCAACCAACCAAACAAAAATTACTATTGGCATATAGATCATCATGACCATTCAAGTGGAAAGCAACCAATGGGAGATACATAATACCCATGCCAATTTTCAGATCACTTCTGAAGCTAGAGATAAATGCAGAAGCAGATAGAAGTTCAATATCTGCCTGAAATATGATACCAATCAGTTAAACACATAGAATAATGATAAATACTTGAAAGAAAATAGTCTGAATTGAAAATACAATAACCAGAGAGAATAATCATTCTGTGATTAAAACAATGAAGACCTAGTAGATTATAAAGAAAATCTTTTGAGTATTATTATACAGTACTTGGACACGAAATGACAACAGAAATATAAAAATAAGAAAAGAACTGCCAAGGCAGTTGCATAAAAATAAATTAGGCAGTTGCACATGCTTACAGCCTTACAGAAATAGCCCAGATGGATAACTAAGCACCCAGAGCCCCACTGACAGCCTGATGTGATTTTTAATATTTATTTTAAGAGTTCTATGCACATAGTTCATATGTTATTCCTTTTGGTTCTGTTTCGAAATATGTATTTGAAAATTTTGTATATAAGTAGGTAGAAAGGCTACTGGGTAAGGGAGGAATTGCTCTCTGACACCAGTACCCTCACACTGAAAGTGTAACATTGTGTGGAATAAATATAGGATCATGTTTCTCAGGAGATAAAGAACTTTAATGTCTATCTTTGACAACTTGGAGAATAAATTTAAGATTGCCTCAGAAAGGGCTGGAAGACCAACTTTCTTGAATTCTGAGTTCAATTATTTGTTTTAAGTCTTAGAGGAAGGAAGACTACCTCTCTGATGCTCACTTAAACTGTGGAAGACCAAGCTTTTGAGAGATATAATTTTTATAAGTTCATCCTTGCTGGAAGGCCCTTGCACCTTCTAAAAGTTCTGGTTGAAGGAAGACCACTTCCAGAGTGTCTACTGAAGTCTGTTAGCTCAGACTAAAGTAGATTTATTTTATAAGGACAGATCTCACTAGAATTGTTGAGAGAATTTTGGAATTTTGTGTAGCAGCTGAAAGAAGACCACAGTTGTCTCTCAAGCTATCCCTGTTCATTGTGAATACTTTTTGAAGACAGAAAGTACTTGGAGTTGATACTTGACTTAAAGACTTAGTATTCTTAGTGCAAATTTGATTTTATATTCTTCTAAGAATATCTGATTCTTGCCCCCACAAACATATGTGTCTTTCAACATAGTTTGAGTGTTTTCGGAGGTTTTTGTGGTGTGCTTACAGGTTTAGATTCACCCAGACCTTTAGGTTCATTTATTCTGTGTTGAGCAGCACATCACCAGTAAGAGCTTTGCACACCCTCATGGCACTGCTGACCTGCTCCTCCTCCCCTTTCTTGCATAGGAACATCATAGTGCAAGTATCAAACCCACACTGTAGTACATCATTACAATATAGGCAGCCAGCCAGCCATCCCCTCACCCCTTGCTCACAGATAAAACAGTAGCTGCAGGTGACTGAAAACTGCAGAACTGGTACCACTGCATCTTGATGATAGCACAGGTGGTATCAAACCAAACATACACTCAAATGAGCAGCCTTATACATGATGACAGGCCAACATGGCTTGTCATCACTCAGCTTTGCAACCCACAAAATATGGTGAAGGCAGTGAGAAAGCACACAAGGAGGGTGATAGTTAGACATGACACCTATTGTCTTTGCTACAAAATTCCCTTTCCCTGATATCTTTGTGATCACTAGACAGCACCTACACTATATAGATCTAAGTAGAAATATATTCACCTGTATGTTCTACAACACAGTTACACCTAGAAAACTGGTTAAGACCAGTCTACATCAGTTCAGTCTGGTCTTTTGCAGTCTTTGAACCTGTGAAGATTGGTCTCAGTCTCAGACCTAGGCTCTCTAGGCCCAAAGACCATACTAGACCAGACATTCATACACTAAGGCTGGGGTTCTCAGCACAATATTACAACTCTTCACATGCCCTATGCAAGTGTCATATACTGAAACCCAGATTATGCTTCTGATACACTTCCAATTTTTTTCAACTCTATTCCAATATTTCCAATAGCCACAATACCCCATTTCCCATTTACCTTGTTACCATTTCTATGCTTAATATTACTTTGGTCCCTATTAGAACAATACTTGTTTTGTGAACATTTCCAATACCTTTTCTGATTCTGAAATATGACTTCCAATACCTATTATGATCCTCAGTTGTGTTATGACTTTGCTGTTACTAGTTACCATTCCTCAGTCAGTTATGCAATTAACTATCAATGTATTTAAGTAGCTAGCTTCTGTCTTGTATCTATAACCCTGTCATATCCCTATACTGCATAGCATGTGCCATCCTTGCATTGTTTACAATCAATTCCGACACTATCCCAACTTTTTGTTCACCTCTGGGTTTACTCAGGTTTACTCCAGTCCATTTCCATTTTTGTATTTACCTCATCTCAGCCACACACTATACTTTTTGTAGTATATCTCTTTGTGTTAACATTCAATTCATATCCTTTAGTCCTCATCATATGCTCTCTCTTTCTTAACCCACTTACTTCTCCATTGCACTAGTATAATTGTAGTGCTTTGTGTATTACTCTGGTTATTAAGATCTTTTAGTATTTAAGTACTTTGAATGTATTGTAGTACTCCAGTTTGTTAATTATATACATGTACATCTTGTCCTCAACATCCTTACAAAGTCTCTAACTACCTCTAAACCATCCTCTATCATCTCTACTTGTATTATCCTTCTTGTCATTGTACTACATGCTCAACAAGATCTCCAGTCTCTGGAGATCCCTCCTGACCAACCTTTTGGTCAGAAAGTTGAGTATCAATCTCCACTATACCTGAATCAGCTCATTTACCATTATCTGTAAATTGGGCATTAGGAACAAAGGAGGTGCAGCACATAAGCTGAAGCTGTCGCCCATCTTGACCTCCTACCTTGGTAGTGCTCAAACACATTTACCAGAGATATTCCTGGAGTCTCCAGAGTCTCTCCCTGGTGATCTCTCTCACTCTATCTGTCTGGAACCTCTGGGCTATATCCTGGGAAAATTAGTTTGTGACAAACCCAAACATCAACTAAGATTTGACCTAGTCTCTTGACTAAATTCTAAGTCCTTTCATATTCTGACTTTTGGCCCTTTTCTGGCTCTCTCTCTAGTCAGCCTTAGATCAACTAATCTCATTTCACCCTTAACACTACACTTGGTCTCTGTCAGGCACACAAACAATACACCTAATAGTGCAGTGTTGAGGTTGTCAAATCACTCAGGGAGAGGAGAAGATAGAGGAGTAAGGATGAGCACTATATTGCTAGTGGAGATATGACCAGCTCAAGACTGGGGTTCTGAGTACAAATGTTGTAACTAAATACTACCTAACTCATGTACTATGCATGTACTACTCATGGCCTGTGCATGTAAGTAATGTGTCATGTACATGTATATCATGCATGTAAGTAAAAATTGATCATAAAAGAAGAAAGCCTTGTGTTGCCCTCATGGGGACAGTCACCTCATGATATCCATACAGTGTCCATGTGTTATCCTTAAGATTAGATGTTCCTGTGATGAGTTCAAGAGATAAGATAATGATAATCACCAAAAGAAAAGGCAAATTCATGACAGTCTCCAGTTGTCAAACACCCAAGTTGTCTCTAACAACTTCTAAACCTCATGATACTTCATTCTGACATGTGGACCACATTGTAAGTTAGAACCCACTAGAACTGGAAGGGTGCAGTACATAAGCTGAAGCTGATGGTTCTATACTTGTAGCATTATGGTTGGAATCCTTCCTAACATTGCTTCCAACTTTTCCAATATAGCACTACCATAGCCAATGGTCTCTACTTTCTAATTACCTTTGGGAACAGTTCTTGACAGCATGTAATTAATGTCAAATATTATGCTGTGCTACATGGGTTTTGTGCAAGCAAGTAATGATCAATCATAATGAGATGGAAGCTGTGTGTTGTCCTCATGTGCATAGTTGCCAAAAATAAAGGTGAGTTCATAACAGTTGTCATTCATAGTATTGGACATGTTGTGCATTGGGTGACTTCCCATAAGCTAGGACTGTGCACCACAACCATATGCTACATTTTATGGTTGCTACAGTAAGGTTATGGGTACTGTACTGTGAAGGCCAGAAGGATAGAACAAGCTTGGCTACTATATCATTCATACTCCTATGGCATGCCTTGACCATATACAGCAATACAGTTGAGCACATGATTTTAGGATGGAAAAGAGGTACACACTCATCTTGACATGTTTCCAACTCTGCAGATTACTCACAGTAAGTGGGCATTGTACTGATGAGCAACATGGAATCCAAATGATCATGTTCAAGGGGGTGTCAGAAGGACATCATGCCCTTTACCTTATTAGATCTATGGTCCTACTCAAGTCCTGCTGGATTTGTTTTAGCTTCACACCATCCTCAGCAAAATAAATTCTTAATAGTGAGTTATAATGGATTTGAAGATTATTATAGATGTTAATTTTATCAGGAAAATGTGCTAAACCACATATCACTACTATGCAGTATCATAAAACTGAACCATGGTTGTATTTGGCCATACATATGCTGTACCATACCATAGCAAGTCAAAAACTTGGTGTGAAGCTATGGTTGCAGGTTTTGCAGTAACCATAGAAGGTTATAGTGCATATGGTCATGTACCATTACAATTTGGTGTTCAGCCCTATCATAAGCTTGTTGCAAATGGAATAAAATAAAGAAGGATCCAATGCTGCAGTTTCTGTGTCATGCTAGGGTACAAAGCTTATCCATATTGCAATGTCTCACTTGAACAAATCTTAAATCTGGAGGTAGGGTAACCCTTGAACAGATTTTCATAAGGTGAATAAACCCTGCCAAGGTGAATCTGTCATGAATTCACCTTTTTTTTTTGGCAATTATCATTATCTTATCCTTGGATCTTATCACTGGAACATCTAATCTCTGGGATAACACATGGATACTGCATGGACATCATGAGGTGACTACACCCATGAGGACAACACAAGTCCTTCTTCTCTTTATGATCAATCATTACTTACATGCATAGACTATATGTAGTACATACATAGTACATGAATTAGGTAGTATTTAGGTATATTGTTTGTACTCAGAACCCCAGTCTTGAGCTGGTCTTCTTTCCACTAACAATACAGTGCTCATTCCCATCCTCCTTCTCTTTTTCTCCCTGATTAATCTGATGACCTTGACATTGCACTATTGAGTGTATTGTTTGTGTGTCTGACAGAATCCTTACCCTTTCTGGATATTTTTCCTACTCAACACCATCAGCATGTATGAACATGCTCTCTGACTTGAGATGTGCTGTCATATGTGCTTTCCCTTCTAGTCAGCCTTCTCCAGCCTTGCACTGCATAATGAGCATATTCATTGCATCATGCATTTTAATATGGTAATGAGGAAGGACACAATTTTTCACTGAAATAACAACTACCAAGTCAGTGGGAACCCAATCCACATTGCACACTTCTTTATTGACTTGGGCATTATGGTTTATTGAGCTCACTTCTTTTGCATTCCATCTCTAACAGGCACAGTATTCTATCACTCCTTTGTAGACCCAAATTGCTGTTGGTATTTATAGTGACAATCACTATTTCTAGTTGAATCTGTTTTGAAAATAGTTTAATACTATTGAATGCCTACTACATGTCTGAATTTGAGAGTAAACAAGCTGCATTTGAATGTACTATTGATGTTACAAGTTGGATGGTGGATTTCAGCAAAAATCACTCCCTTGGACAGCATCACAGCTGTGACAAATCATGTCAGCTGTACAAGTGTCCAGCTCATCAACCAATAGAGTGTATTTGCACCTGGAAATGTTTGGAGCTTGGAAACTGCCTATTAGAATTCAGATGATTCTGTGAGTATTTGCCAAGAATCTGTGTCTGTTTTAGGTCAGTGAGTGTCACAGCATTTCCACAGACACAACACAGACCTTTTGAATTTCTTTCTCAACATGCTCAACACTTAACTTGTTGAGAAAATGGCTGAATGTGTATACAATGATTATCAAAACTCAGTAGAAATTTTGCAACATCTCTTAAAATCTTTAACTCATATACAGTGGAGGAGACACAAAGCAGACCACAGACATGTTTGCTCAAATTAGATGATGTTATACTTTCTGTGGCAAGTCTGCACATTGGCAAGGAGGCCACACATCTAAGCAAGTTGGGGTTCAGGAACAACCATCTGGAACTTGCTTAGCATGTTTTGTTGGTTTTGGCCAGCTGCAAATACACTCTAATATCTGAATCACTGCACCATACCTCAGCATGACAGGCTGTCACACCTAGCTAAATCAGGAAGACCATGTCATCATCCTCTCATGAACAGAGTGTTGCCATGTCTACAAATGATAGAGAGACATTAGTACAACACTTATAGGTTATGGAATAAAAGAAAAAAGGATTAACATTTGTATGCAGGAAGCAGCAACCATATCCAAATTTGGGACATATGTGCGAAAGCATACCAAATTAGGTCTGTTTCGGTGAGAAGATTCTGTCTCGTCAATTGCTTCCTGGTATCGGTATATCATACCTGAGTTCATTTCAGAAAACCTTAGTTATACTACTGTTGTACAAAGGAGTGATGGTGTACAAATGAGGGCAGGGTAGGCTTGCCCTGCTGCACTAAGTAACACAGCCAGTTGCACCAGCAGTGTGCAGCCGGTTGCATCAAT
>JASFDH010002366.1:0-11122 GCA_036937195.1 Nidularia pulvinata | reverse complement strand
TGGCTGAAGCAGAGTAAGTACAAAAATGGAAATAGACCAGAGTAAACCTGAGTAAACCTGGAGATGAGCAGGAAGTCGGGAAAGCGTCGGGATTGATTGTAAGCGATACGGAGATGGTGCGCGCTGCGCCGTATAGGGATATGACAGTTGGGGCATCACACAAATTCCCCATCCGATCATCGCTCAACATTCCTTCTTCAGCGCCAAACAACATTTTTCGGTCTTGAACATCCGTGGCAGGCACTTGTAGATGGCTGATTTTTTTATTATATTCTCTATAAGATGGCTGATTTATAGAATGCTACTCGCTTATACCCCCAATTATAAAGACATGGCACACAGCGCAGACGATCTATTCGCTGAGGCGTGAGGCTTCAGTGGTGTAGAAGGTATATGCTGTGAATGGATGGCAATTCCACGAGCCGGCAGTGGCAGATTTGAAGGTAAAGCCGATGACTGGTGCATTCGAAGATGTTAAAGTTGTCTCAACTAGGAGTCGATGTATGTGTGACTGTGATTATTTGGCTGTAGCCTAGTTGCACACTTTGTTCCGTTTTCCGGGCGCTAGGCCATCCTTCACGTTTACATTGTCTTATCAAGCTCTTGTGGAACCGAAGCAATAGCAACCTAAAACAGAGAAGAATGTTGAGTACCATTTGGAATGGTCTGTGTATTTTTAAAAGTTTAAGTATTTAATCATGGATACGGTAGCAACTAATAGTTATAAATGTTGAGTAAAAGTGAAATATGTATAAGTCCTGTCATCTCCGAAACAGACCAAAAAAAGTTACTATTATTTCAATCGATTGTTCACCGAAAGGGGGTTCACTCTAGATTGTGATGCGTGTTGCGTGATGGGCAAAAAGTTATTCAATTTCAAAGTCAATTTCCCTCCTGAGATTATGACAAAATAAGGGTTCTGAGAAATTTTGCGGTGTGAGCACCTCAATAAATAGGTTGCTATATGGTGTCGGTATGTTCAATAGTGCTTGATTATAGTCTCAGGGGAAAAATCGGGTTTATGCTTATTGTAACCGATTTCATGTATGTTCATGGCCCTCCTGCATGAACAGAAGCACGGAAATATATTGTAGAAACAATTTAATGACATTGATACCTGCAATGATGTACCTCCACATCAACATTCCTTCTAGCCGACTTCAACGACTGACCTCGTCATTGATGTAGTAACCCAGTATACGGTGATGCTAATGACGTGCTCTACCAACTGAGCTAAGAAATTATATCTGCCTTGCTCGTTGGGAAAATGACGGAATAACGATGGGGCATATTAACCACGGTCCGCACCTTTATTTTGACGATTCGGGAGTCTTGCAGATTGTTGATAAAAAGGAAAAGGTTCCACCCAGGTGGCACTATTCAAGTCAAGCTGTTCTTCACTGAATCGTCTTGAGAATGATGATTGAGAGTATACACTGTAAGTGCAGGTCAAGAGTGACATCGGCGAAATTATGAGAAGAAACGTTCTAGCAAGGGCACGATATCTGGCTTCATTAAGTTCGTCGATCTCATCATATGGTCAGGGACAGATATAGAGAATCAGCACCCCAATACATATTCGCTGGGAGGACTAGGTTATCTTCCAGGATGTACGTAACCCAGGAGAGCAATAGAAGCGGATGACTGAAGCCGAGCTGTTGTCGAGCATTCATAGACCGCTTCTCATAGTTACAATTGACATCTTTTAAGCACCCAAATGTATTCGAAAATGAGACAATATCAGTTATGTCACGACAATTCACTCGCATGAAGCGCACTGACCTTTAAGGACAGATCGACACATTAAATGCCTTCTGTTAAATAATAGTACAGGTTTGTTCTTCAAGCTTTCGTCTACCTGCAGAACTGAACGAGGGAATGGGCCAGAAGCAGTGGAAAAGCCCTAAATATGCAGGAAAAAAGAAATATCAGCAAGGAGCTGCATATGAGATGAGAGCGAAAAGCTGCTATGCACAAAACGTCCATAGCATACATGAACAAGCCCATCATCTCTCCTGCTACACGCTGTGGCTGTTAAGCCCCCCTTCCACCACCACCAGCAACATGCACCCTCAGCGTCCGCGGCGTCTCCACCGGTCTCATGTAAGGTTAACCCGACTGGAGGCACGGCGTACTGGAGTTGCGCGCTAACGCACGTGAGGTAGGGATGCTTCTCGACGGGGGAGGAGGAGCAGACGAGTGCCGCACCCGGGCGGGGAGCAGCGCGCGCAGAGAATTTCGACTCGCCCGCTCGCGTTTGTGGAACATGAGACTCGCAGCATGTTGGAAAAGCGTCGGGGAGTGGTGTGGGGTTGCTGATCTTTCCTCCTCTTCCTGGGACGGCGAATGACCGGGAGAGCGCGACTGCTCGATCTCCTCCACTTCTACCTTTTCCTCCTCCTTTTCCTCCTCGCTGTGCAAAGGCAGAAACTGCCTTCTAGCTATCCACTCCACGTCAAGACACAACGCCTTCACCAACGCCTGCTCGACGATCCACAGTCTCTTCTCCAGCTGCAGCCTGCCCTCCGCCGAGAGCATGTATGTGTTTGTCTCCAGGTGGGATAGCGTGGCATCCGTATGCAATGTGGGGCCAAGTGGGCTCTCCTTTGGCGGAGGCATGTCCGGGAAGAGCCAGGAGCAGTCGGGGGCCTGCCGCGCGGTGCTGGCGTACAGGAGGACGAGGGGTGGCCCGGCATCGGAGTATTTTCCCGTGTCGTATTGTAAGAGCCTGGCATTCCAAACAAAAAAAAGAAAACAACAACGAAAATAAACCGAAGAAGGTATGCAGGTAAAAAGAAGGATTGAAATTAGCCTGGTTCAAATTTTGCTTGCAAACGGCATGAAAGAAATACTTGACGCACTTGAGGAAGCGCTCACATGCCCAGCAAGCGCGGCGTGAGAGGCCAATGACGCCGTTGATAGGCCCCGCACATGGGTTCGCGGCGTAGAACAGCGCCAGCCGCATTGGAGCATGCACGCACTCCGCCTGCTCTCCCTCTCTCCTTGCCGCATACCAGCGTGACTCCAACTCAGGGCGCGCATACTCAGGGGGGAGAGGCGCACTGACAGAAGAGAGGAGGGCACAGAAACCTTGATTGTACTCGTGACCTCGAACTTGTTGTGGGGGCGGGGATTGTGGCGGAGGGTAGGCCAAAGGTACAGTAGCGATCTGCACAGACAAATTCGTCTGCGTGCACGACAGGCGGAGGAGGTACTTCGCGACTGTCACGCCTGCGGTGACGTACCGCGCAAGATGCAGCATGACGCGGAGGAGCGGGCAAGCGGGGCGCGCAGGCGTGCGCTTGTATTGCGCGTCGAGGGGGTCCATGTCATGTTCCGCATATTCTTCCTCAAATGCTTCTTCGTCTTCGCCTGTATCCCAGTCGTCCTCACTCTGGGAAGAAGACGACCACGCGGCCTCTAGCTCGTCCACTGCCTCCGCACGCACGCTTAGACACACCACAGCAAGCCAGATGCAGAGCACCAGCCTCCTCCTTCTTTCTTCCCCAGGCTCCTCCTCTTGCAAATGCCCCAGATCCTCCACGAACTCCTCCAAATGCCCGATATACCCGTCTCCATCCCTATCTCCATCCCGTCCCCCCTTCCTCCCCCTCTCATCGTTCCCATCCCTGCCCCGCAACAGCATGCATAACATCCTCCCTCTCATCCTCCTCCAACACCACTCCACCCGCTTCGCATGTCGAGTGAGGAATGCAGTGAGATGCAGCTCGTGCGTACGCACCAACTCGTCGAGGAACGCACCGTTTGCAAAGTCCCATATGAGCTTACTCTGTTCCGTGGACTGCCGTTTCGTGAGGGAGGCGATTTCTGTGCAATCGAAAAGGGCGAGTAAGTGGGTGCTAGTAGGAGGAGAGAAGCACACGCACCTCGCCATCGGTCGCCCTCGCTTCCATTGACAAACCCCACCACCCGGCCTAGAATGCTCTCCACCGGGACCTGCACCCCCCGTGCACCCAACGACAGAGGCGCGTCTTGCGCGATGCGCACGATGAACTCCGTGGTGTGCGGGTGTGTTATGAAGTCCGCGCTGTCCGGGTGCGCGTAGGGGTGCGCGTGGTGTGTGTGTGAGGGCGGGCAGTGGTGCGCGGGATGGTGATCGTGTGCGCGTTCTTCTGCCGTGTCGGATTCTGGGTCTTCTTTAACGACACCATCAGGTTGAGCGTCGTCGCCCACCTCCGTACATACGCGGATGTACGCTTCGACCCCCACCGCGGCGCGCGCCCACCACCCCGTGACGAACGCGATCGCCTGCACGAGCTCGAACATCCGGCTGTGTGCTGTGCCGCCGGGCGGCGCGGGGAACATCGTGCCGCTCGGGGATGGTGGGGGCAAGGGAGCGGATGGGGGCGTGTGTGTGGGTGAGGGGGCAGGGATGGTTGTGCCGTCCAGGAGTGCGGGGGAGCTTGCGTTCCCGCCAGGGTGTGTGAATGCAGAAGGCAGACGTGATGGAGAGGGAGGCAGCGGCATGGGTGAGGTTGTTAAAGGCACTGGTAAACTGAAGGGCGGGGATGGCCCAGGAGGCACAGACGACCCAGAAGGCGTCGATAACCCAGGACCAGTCGAAGCACCAGTCCCCACCGAATGACCAGAACCTCCCGAAGAACCAGGACGCGCAAATAAGCCGGGATTTTGGGAGGACGCCAATGGTGCGGAAGAACCAGAACCCAGCGCTGACATCCAAGCCGATGCCGAATACCGTGGGTCGCTCCTCTCCGGGAGGGCCTGCATCACCTTCAGTGCAGCAAGGGCAGAGGTGAGGAAGCGCTGCGCGCTGGTTTCTGCTTGGTGCACGACGGTGGCTGGTCTGTGCTTGTGCTCGGAGGCGGGGATGGAGGCGTGGGCAGAGTGCGGCTCGGCATGCGCGCGTGCAGGAGTGGAGTTCGGTCTGTCGTGTTGGCGCGCAGGGGTGGGATTGGGTTCGTCGTGCTGGTGGGGGCGGGCGGAGTTCTGTTGTTCATGTTCGCGTGCAGGAGCGGGGTTCGGTCCGTCGTGCTCGCGTGGGTGGGCAGGGTCCTCTCTCTCATGCTCGCGACCGGAGATGGAATTTGGTTCGTCGTGCTCGCGTGGAATGGTAGAGTCCCGCCTTTCATACGTACGCTCGCACTCAGATGCCGGCGCACACAGGGGCGGGAGCTCAACAATTAGCGGGGGCATGCTCCTCCTCGGTGTCCTGGTCTTGATCCTGGTCCCTAGGTTCCGGTGATAGTCGGGTGCTGCTTAATAGTCCTCGCAGCGTGCTGTCCTCTAACGGTAGTAGTCGTCGTATGCTGATATTATTCAGTAATAGTGGTCGAAATTCGTCATGCGATTCCTTTCGGGCACCAAGGACCATGGTTTGCATCCAGAGGATCCGGGGTAGTGTGCAGCTGCATCGCCCGTCGATCCCGAGAGCATATGTACATCCTCTTAGAGAACACCATCGAACGGGATGGAAGGAATTCATACGAGCAAAGGGGGCGGGACGGCAGTGGGGAGCGATCGCCTGCGGGGATGCCATAGAGTCGCTCCACTGCCGGAGGGGTGCCAGGTCACGCGGGGTAGCGTCATCGGCGTCGACGCCCCATCGTGGTTGCTCCGGACAGCGTTGAGCTGGGCGGTGGCAGTAATTAGGGACAGCATGGGCATGGAGCGTGCGAAGCGCCGACGTCGACCGCGTCATTGAAGCCACCATCGTGGGGGAGGGCTGGTGGGATTTGCTGGGCGAAATATAGGATATCGATAGGAGCTTCGGAACGGTGGAGACGGGGTCCGCGATGGGAGAAGACGATAACGAGCAGGCAATGTGATTTTTTTGGAGTGAGGATATGAGCAGCACGCTGTGATAGGCAGTGGCGGGGATCGTCGAATTCAAAAGACTCTATGCCCATGTATTTAATTTCAAATATGATGGGGAAAAGTTTTCTGTACCGATATGTCCTCATCGGCATTCACGACGAGCACGGCCCATGTACACCGAGCGGAACAGCGAACAGCGGTTCCTGAAAATAGCTGGTTGGGGCATCACACAAATTCCCCAACCGATCGACGCTCGCGTCTGTTCAACATTCCTTCCTCGGCGCCAAACAATATTTTTCGGTCTTGAACGTGCGTGGCGGGCGCTTACATTTTCTGCTCTCTACTATAATAGTGACTCTCGGTCTAGTTGACTGCTGATCAGGTAGTCCACCATGGACGCTATATTCCAGCCCCTGGCCACTGCGACGAATGCCAGCGTCGACCAGATCAAGGTGCCCTCTTCCCCCGTTCCGTTCCCAAATACCCAGCTAACATCCCCGCACAGCTCATATTCTGCCTCCTCGTCGCCTACCCCCTCGGCAGCGTGTACGTGCGCATCCCACCCACCCAGCCCGCGCTGCGCCATCTCTTCAACATCCTCGTCGCGGTCCTGTTCTTCTTCCCCGTCCTCCGGCTCTATGGCGCGTTCTTCCAGCTGCTGGGGAGCATCATGGCGACGTATCTCGTGGCAAAGTACGATACGAGCTGGAGGATGCCGTGGATTGTTTTTGTGTGAGTCTCTTCTCAGAACTACGCGTATAGTACTTGTAGCTTATGGGTCGTTGTAGCATTGTGATGGGACATTTGACCGTCAAGTACGTTCTTCGCTCTCTGTTCATTACACAGGACTCAACTGACCCCCCGACAGCCACGTCATCCGCGCAGTGTACGGGTTCAGCTACGAGACGATGGAAGTCACCGGCCCACAGATGGTGCTCACAATGAAGCTTACTACCTTCGCTTGGAATGTGTACGACGGACGGCGCCCCGCAGCTGTGCGTTCTTCCCTCCTCCCACCATCTCACTTCCCTATAACCTAATACTGACCTTTCCTACAGGACCTAGACAAATGGCAGCTCTCCAAACGCCTTCCCACCTACCCCTCCCTCCTTGCCTTCCTCGGCTATGCCTTCTACTTCCCCGGCATCCTCGTCGGCCCCTACCTCGACTTCACCGAGTATCTCGACGTCACCGCTGGTACGCCCTTCCTGCGCGACCCCGCCCTCGCGCAGGGAGAGCATAAACATAAGCTCATGACCAGTGCTGGGGGACGCATGCCCGCTGGGCGGAAGACGGCTGCTTACGCGAGGATGGGCAGAGGATTGGCGTGGCTCGGCGCGTTCGTGGTGCTAGGGGGGACGTATAACTATGCGGCGGCGATGCAGCCGTGGTTTACGAGTATGCCGCTGTGGAAGAGGTACGTATTTGTGTGTTGTGGTGTGGGTTTTTGGGTGTTGGGCTGATGCGTGTGGCAGGCTCGTCGTGTTCCAGTTCTTCGGTCCCCTCGAGCGCGGGAAGTACTACGCCATCTGGACTCTCACCGAGGTTTGTCTCTCCTCCCTGTCCCCATCTTCCTTCCTAACTCCTCATCTTCCCCTAGGGCGCATCCATCCTCACTGGTCTCGGCTACACCGGCCTCTCCCCCACCACGCACCACCCCACCTGGAACGGCGCCGCCAATGTACGCGTCCGGGAGATCGAGTTCCCGCCCAACTTCAAGGTTCTCCTCGACTCGTGGAACATGAAGACGAACGTCTGGCTTCGAGAGTGCGTGTACAAGCGCGTCACTCCCAAGGGGAAGAAGCCAGGCTTCAGGAGTAGCATGATTACGTTTTTTACGAGTGCCTTCTGGGTGCGTCGCTTTTTTTTTTTCCCCAGATTTTCTAGGGGTATTTTGGATTTAGGCTGATATGTGTATTGTACATAGCATGGGATTGCATCTGGATACTACCTCACCTTCCTCATGGGCGGCTTCATCACCACCGCTGCCCGGCTCGCGCGCGCCAACTTCCGTCCCTTCTTCCTCCCCCCACAGCCTTCGTCGAACCCGCAGGGCCTCGCGATCCCCGACCCAAACCCGACGCGCGTGCTCGCGAAGTACATCTACGATCTCAGCGGTATCCTGCTCTCCATGACGGTGCTCAACTACAGCGCGTCGCCGTTCATCATTTTGTCCGCGCGGGACTCGTTCAAGGTATGTTTACTCTTCTCTCCTTGTGTACCCACACTTACCCCTCGAACAGGTCTGGGGCATCCTCGCCTACTACGGTCACATCATCGTCCTCGGCTCCCTCGTCTTCTTCTACGCGGGCGGCACGCGCTGGCTTAAGGGCATGCAGAAGAAGTGGGGCGTGCTCCCTCCTCCTCGCGTTGCCAAACCCGATGAGAGGAAGATACAGGAGCCGGCGAGCGGGACGGCGACACCGGTACAGGAGAAGAACTTCCTTGTGCCGCCGGGGCTGGATGCGGTTGTTAAGCCCGAGTAGAGGAGGATAGAAGAGTGTGCTGAGATGGGTATGGTGAAGTAATAGACGAGGTATAAGGGGCCGAGAATGGTTAAGTACATGGTGGTTCTAATTTGTGGATGGACCCAGATGGAAGGGTGGAAAAAAAACTCGTGGTTTCGTACCCTCGAGGCTTCTTGGACTCGGATGCGGATTCGGATTCAGATACGATTCGGATTCTTCTCGTCGTGTGTTGTGTGGGGCGGATGAGTGAGCATCGATATATATCTCCGTGATCTAATAGATGAGGTTTTGCCGTTTGCCACCCCCAATAGCTCTGAGCTTCAAGTTCGGGGTGTCGTTGATGCATGGAATAATAATGGATCAATACAGCACGCTTGCCAATTTCTTATTGCGGGACAAGGATGCATTGTAACATTGAAATATTTTACGCTGCAGAGGTCAGGGAAGGTGGTCATTCATCTAAACCCCCTCTTCTCGCCTTCTGGGCCAGTGTCTGGTAAAATTTGGAACAAGTGTGCAATTCGGATGGCACCAGATGAGCTACCCTGATCCATGACGTGTATAAATGCTTTGTTTATCGATCCTTCTTAGCTCAGTTGGTAGAGCGCGTCACTAGTATGTCTCCCATGCTTCGTAACTGCTAATGACGAGGTCAGTCGTTCAAGTCGGCTAGAAGGAATAGCATAAGCGTGATCAGTAGTTTATTATTATCTCGTCATGTTTCTCTAGAGGAATATCCTTGCGGCAAGTTCAAATATGGGTATTGGTGTCGTTGAATTATCTTTGATGTTCTCATTGAGACAAGATGATGCACTGAAAGCTATGTGTTTATTTATCATGGAGGAAACTGCCAAACCTCCAGGACTATCTGGTACAAAGAAAGTAAAGAGGGAGGTACTAGTAGGCAAAGAGGGGCATTGAAAAATGTGAACTGTGATTCTTTCATTTTACTCCACAACATTGTCCAGACATGTAAACTGACAACTCTTAAGGCAGAAGGAGCTTGTATTAATTTTTCAACTAGGTCCAACTTGATTCTTAACAGTGTTGAGAGTAAAATGAAGTAATAATATTCTCCTTGGCATGGAGATGGACACAACTATTATTCAATAAAAGAGTGTTGAGTGAGAAAGAGCATATCAAGCCAGGAAGTGGATTGACTATGCAATTAACAATTTGCTTGACACAGATTAGTGGTATCAAAATTTCACAAAGTCCAGTATCACAAATGTGGCCTGACTAAATCACTCCCAAATGGACCAGCTGTTATTTCAACTGACCTAGTGGGGATTGAAATAACAGCTAGTGTCGAGCCCAATTATTGCTCAGCAGCCCACTATAGTAGTACTACTATTTGGTCATGTTGACACTCTGCACATTAAGGTGTGCACAGCTTAATATAAATGTTGGGGGACCTTGACAAGCAAGGTGCTGACCCAGTGCCACCCCCAGCAATATCATGGCTAGCAGATGGTCCAATATCCTGCAAGCAGTACTTGCAACAGTTGGGATAATTTTGACCACAACTGGCATGTGTATTGCATACCTCAAATGGCAGAAGTGCAGGAGACCAGTTCATTCTACCTTACCTGACTTGGAGCCTGCAATACTGCTTCAATCTAGAACTCCTCCCCATCACTCAGAGCCTAGTGAATCAGTGCTAACATTGAGCAGTACAAGTGTTGAACTGAATGTTTGCAATGCTGAAGTAGTTCTTTTGCAATGCCTGCAGTCTCTTGCAGCCCTGATATCAAGTAATATTGTTCCAGCTTCCACTGGTGCACAGCAGACACCAAACTGTCAACCATCTGAGGTCAATCTCAGCAGAAGTATCAGATGCTTGGGGGAGTGGCTGATTGCCAGCAGGGGAACAAGTGATATCTGGTTGGGTGAATGGATTGATCCAGATTCTATACCAGCAAAATTTCCTGTAAGATTGACAATCATTATCATGTTCTGATTTGACTTTAATTTGCAATTTGTTACAGCTTCAACTTGCTATTAAGATACCTTGCAACAAATTTGTAGCACGAAGTAGGATTGGCCTGGAGAGAGTAAGCTGGGATCATACATTGTTTTATGATGTCCGAGTGAATTCTTAATCACTCGATTTAGTGGACCATCCAATAGGCAACTCTTGCAAAACAATTAAACCATAAAAATATAACACCATTATTAGGGGTGTGCTTCAATATTGCTCCCAGAATTCCAGCATTTATCTTACCTTATTATGCACATGGGTGCCTTACCAACTATCTTACAATTGCTACACTATTGATTAACCATTGAATCTGATTTGTATGTCCTTCATGATAATCAGAGCACTGTGCATTGTGTTTAACTATTTCTTCCAAGGTACATCAAATTGCAGAAGGGCTTTCTTATATGCACAATTTCCTACCCACCATCATGCACAGTGATCTAAAGCCTGTGGGCCAATTCTGGGACTTTTTCCATACTATTCTTCAATTCTCATCTATTGTTTCTAGCAAAATATCCTGGTTGATGATTGCAAACAGGCTCAAATCTGTGATTTTGCTTTTTCCAAGATCTTGGACATCTCACAAGATGGATTGAGTGCAGGGGATTCTGGTGCCACCTATTGCTACATGTTGCCTGAATGTTTGAGTGCAGAGTGTCACGAACTGGTCTTCCAGGGTATAGCCCAGAGGTTCTGGATAGATAGTGTGCTAATATTAACAGAGAGAGATTCCGGAGTCTCCGGGAATATCTCTGGTAAACGCGTTCGAGCGCTACTAAGGCAGGAGATCGAGATGGGCAGCGGCTTCAGCTTATGTGCTGCACCTCCTTCATTCCTAACGCCCAATTTACAGATGAAGGTGAGTGGGCTGATTCAG
>JASFDH010002365.1:0-11123 GCA_036937195.1 Nidularia pulvinata | reverse complement strand
GCAGAGGCTGCCGGAGAAGCACCCAGCCCCTCGGTTCCACCCACACCAACTGCTCCTCCTACAAATCCACAACCTGTCGTATCTGCTCCAGCATCTGCATCTCCATCTCATAGTCATTCCACGTCTACTCCAGCAGCGTCGCCCGCTCTTCAGCATCAGCAGCGTCCGTCTTCATCTAAAGGGCCTTCGTCATCCGTCTCTGCTTCCTCGACGCCGTTCCCATATTCTATACCTACTGTGACATCTCCGGTCATTACAGCGCCATCAGTTGGGCAGGATCAGCAACGAACCAGTTACTACCGTCCGCGACCCAATCAAAGCGAATCCTCATCGAAGCCTAATTCTGGGTCGCATCATCCGACGAGTCACCATTACATGTACCAACCTAATGGTGCTGCAAGCTCGGGCTCGAGAACAGGGAGAGAGAACGGAAAGTAATTGGACAATACTGAGCAAGGCTGTGTCATGTCATCAATGTCGTTACATTCGGTAGTGGTCTCGGACGATGTGCTGTATCTCCTTTTCATCATATATGGCGGGATCGCGCGGTTGTTGCGAAGGTTATATTATCTTGCTTTTCTTGTCACGAGTATCCTATGTACATACATAATCGCTATTAATAGTTTGTTACCGCGGTGATAGTTTTACAACGGAAACAAGTTGGAAGACCTAAACAGTACGCACTATGTATTGAAGCATGAACTTTACTATCATTCCCCCAGTGTTACAAAGTGACCTAGTGTTGTAATTTGGCGTATATCTGGCCTCAAACCCAACCGATAACGAAGGAATTCACGATCTGAATCTAATTACATGTTCTTGATATGGCTGTATTTTTTTCCCCAGCAATCTTGCACTATTCACGGTTCAAGAGACAGATTTACCTAAAAATCGATGATTTTCAGAATTGATCCCTTCACATCACTACCGTTAGTCACTCAAATATTCAAAAAATTTAAACACTGCTTCAATATATCAAAGCATAAATATAAATTCTCCGAGACAGAAATGCAAGTTAGGAAGATGTTATACCATTGTCGACGACTGACCGTGACATTTGCATTGCTGCACCAGAGGGATTGTAACTCCGACATGCATCACCATTTTCATCTAAAAAAGGAAGTCAGTCAAAAGGCGGGCGCATGAGATAAAACTTAAAGAGCTCCCAGATAGGCTATGCCGAAGGAAGCCGTGTGTCTACGCTTGAAATTTGGTGTGACACGAGCGTGACGATTTTTGCAACAATGGGTCATTTAGAAGAACGCGCCATCGCACCACACAAACACTATACTTCAGTATAAAAATTGCATACTTGAAAAGGTGGGGCTCTAAGCTTTCGAATGGTATATAAGATATGGTGAGGAAGTGGACTGATGTGAAGTAATTTGCTACTGATCAAAAATATTTGCAACACCGCGGGAATGATAGCAGCGGTATGTAACTTGTAAGTATTGTAATGGTTGACCGCCAACTAGTGGTAAATAAAGCTATCAGATAAAGTGGACTATTGTACAATCGAAGAGTAAATAGATCCAGTTTGACAGAAATATTAATACAGGCAACACGCGCAAGTTTTACGATTCTTTGGACAAAATGTCTATTGCGACCTAATGCTGGTAAAATATAGAATGAATACAGATGGCGTTACACGCTATTTGGCCAAGTAACCCGTCCAATTCCAAATGAAATCCGTCCCAGTTGTTGTTCGGATTTACCTTTAGATGTTGCGGTAATATCCTTGATGTTTGAGACCATTTCCACATACAACCCGCTGGTCTCCGAATCCGTATCTCCTGCCACAATCCCTTCCCCAATAGCTTCATAGAACTCAAAAGTAGGCGCTGCATTTCAGTGTTGGAAACAGGGATCCTTTAGCTGTTAACTTCGTTTAGAAAGGCTAAAACTGTGAGAAATACTACTTTGAATAGTTATTTCACTCGTTCTCAGCTTAAAAGCAGCCATCATCTCTTCGAGATACCTCAAAATATTTTTGACGATTTATTTCCATTATTTCTGGTTTATTTGCGGTGATTTTTTAGCGATAATCCTAGAACCCATAACTCATGACCTTGGGTGTCCACCGAAAGGTATGAGTTAAGGGGAGTTCTACTGTATGCATCTGTTCTGTCGGAAGTGCGGTTAAGTCGGGAAAGAAGACTGCAAAGAAGAATTTAGATGACACCTACATATTTGCATCCTTATTTAAACAAAAACCTTTGATCCATCTCTGAATCAACGATGAGTGGGGAAGGGAAGAGATTAATGGGCATTTTATAGGGCTATGATTCGAATTTTGCAGCTAGGATTGATTTAACGTAGGTGACCATGTGGAGTATTGAATGTAGGGAGGAATATATCGATACTTCACATGAAAAATGTCAGCAACAGAATTTGACTTGAGGTGCACGGTGTTTATGCTCTGTATAACGCTGCGATTGGGTTGAAAAACCTAGTACAGTGTCCCGCTGCGCAAGTCGGATCGGCAAACGCTCTATGACATTCTTGCGCTTAGGATTTCTAAATCTTGAATGTGTTGCTAGAATAAAGGTAAATAGTCGCTTCTTGGTGTTGAAATAGCAAGAGAGGAGCACATATCGTTTTGCAGATCGAGCTTACTGTAGACGTCATCTATCCAGCCGCCGCTGTTTAGAAAGGACGCCATTCGACCTCTATAGTAAAGGCGGAAGTACCTGAAGCCCATATGAACGACCTGAATGTCAATCTTCGGCGACTGGGTACGCGAACTCGACGTGATGCTTGAGACTTTCGATATAGTATGCACACATTGAACAGACATTTGAGTCTTGTAGGATGGCGCACCTGTTACAAGCCATTG
This sequence comes from Nidularia pulvinata, assembly GCA_036937195.1. Taxonomy (NCBI): domain Eukaryota; kingdom Fungi; phylum Basidiomycota; class Agaricomycetes; order Agaricales; family Nidulariaceae; genus Nidularia; species Nidularia pulvinata. The sequence continues at coordinate 8,287 of JASFDH010002365.1, read as the reverse complement.
CTTTAACAACGGTTAGGATGGCTCCACGACTAGAAAGTTCTCTCGCTGGAGAGAAGAATATGGGAGGCAGAGGAAAGCAGAGGAACTGAAAACTTCGGAGAACGCTGAACTATAAATTTGTGTCAATAGGAATTATAAGGACGCTTACAATGTTAACAAACATGTATAACTCCAAGTACGGCTTGAAATTGATATTATTGGACGACAGGTAGCATTACATTACCTCAGTCGAAGCTTTTACGCTGCTCCTCCTACTTAATTATTGCCCGGATTGAATTCTGCGGGAACCAAGGACTTCATTAGATGACCTCGAACACGCCCTTGCCAGCACAGCGCGTTTCTTCCGTTCCCCGTCCACCCCCATCACCCCTACGTTCCACATCCGAATCCCCCACACCGTCAAGTCATAGTAACCCCGCATTAGCATCCTCCTCTGGTATACCTGCTTCCAAACGACCTATTTCAGCGACTCCACCTCCGAAGACGCGTGCAAGAGATCTACTTCGCAAACACTATGGCTTGGGCGTAGGTCCTCCGCCGCCGCTATCCACGAATGCCGTTGATCCCATGAATCTTAGTGAGTAGCTATACGCTTTCATTCACTTCCAGAAGTTCATTCAAATCTTCAGATTCCCCTGCATTCGACGCAAAGAGTTACTATGAGCAACTCATCACAACGTTGTCTCTACCTGCTCTTCTAAAGAGGGAGAACGAACTTCTAACAGGTGCTGTAGCAGGCTTTGTCTTCTATAGCGATTTCTGATATTCTTTCTAGAAATCAGGCAGCTTGACAGCGAGAGACAGTCTCTGGTGTATAATCACCATCATGAGCTCATAGCGGCGAGTGACACTATTGCGACGGTGAGACTTCCTAGAATAAATCGCACGTTATCATCAACTCATGCTTCCGTAGATGAAAACAAGGGCGGAAAGTTTGGATGCAGATCTTGATCTCTTAAGGGCTGCATTTTCTGAGATATCCCGACTGGCTGCGGAAGTTTCGATCGAGGACGACCCCATAGGAGAGAACTACGCACCTACTTCCTCGTAGCAAGAGCTGCGTGGTGGATTGATTATATGACGAGGCTGGTTCTATCGCAATCATCCACTACCACTGTTACAGAGATACCAACTCCTGGAATCTATAGCAAGATGTCTATTTAATTTATGAGTTTTATGACACTTAGTATTCCAGCTATCATGTCTTTAGAAGGGAATGTCTCAGAATGTGTCGTTCGTCTTGATTTTCTCATGGTTGAAATTGCAATTCAGGTTGCTGAAGATCAATTTCAGACGATAGTTTCAGGAATGGCCCGTGACAATGACGATATAGGCTGAGGGGAGATTTTGTTCCAATGAGGCATGTATAAGAGCAATTACAAGTTAGAACTTCTTCAGCAGGGCCCCTCCATGGGAAGGCTCTATCAGCCCGATAAAGGCATTGGCAGAATGAGCATTGAGAGCATACTCAATAAATAACACGAGGAACACTACTGTATCAGAATCATCCACGCGAGAATAAAATAAAATAAGCTGGTAGGAGCATCAGACATACGCTTTGTAACATTAAGACAAAAACACACTTACAGAAGAGGGTAAACGGCGAGTAGAATTCGTTGCTGCTCGATTTTTGTACCATCCAGGAAGTTGACAGAGGCTGTACAAGAAGCATATTAGTAAAATGATTAGGCTTATTATCAAACTGACGAACCCCATATGCACCATGCCCAAGCCAACAGAGCTACAGGTGCACGCACCCAGATAATGCGCACGAAGCAGGATATGATCGCGGCAATATCAAGAGGTGCTATGCAATACCCCAGAGCACAAAGACCCTGGAAAAATGAGCTGCATTTGCGGAATATATATCAGCTGAGACTGCACGTCAAATACAAGGAATGAAACGCACACTCTGCCTCCAAGAAGCTAATAGAGAGAAGAGGAATTAGCCAAGGTAGCTGCTTAAATGGTGTATTATAGTGTGACTTACCTTCGCCTGAATAGTTACAGCTAAAGCACCCAAAGAACAAATGACAATCACGCTGGTAAAGACACCAAGAGACTGGCTTGGAGGAGCCTAGAGCATGGTTTAGCATCACCAAACATGCGGAGAAAAGGGGTCAGAAAACCAACATTAATACTCAACAAGATTCCGAGCAGCAAGCAAAGTAAAAGCGGACCCCAGAGGTCCCAGTCTCTACGCGGTATTAGCGAGGGCGAGGACAAGTGAATGCTGGCCGCACCTAAGGACTTCCCGGCCACTAGATTTCCGGGGATAGAGGACCTGCACGAGCTTGGAATATATGGAAAGCAGATCACGCGCCTAAAAGAGGACCTCAATTAGCACTCGCAGTCAGGCAGGAGTATGTTTATGCGTACAATCGTGGCTGTAATTGGTTCGTCGAGAGTATCTCCACCTGTATATCTGAATCATGGTTGTCAGCACGCGAGATGACTGACAATTACGCATCAAGGGTACCGTGTCTCAACCCTCACACCACCAACTGTTTGCCTCGTTGGCTGCGAGCCTTGTCCCCCTGCCGAGCTGCCAATATTGCCGGACAAGGGAGTGGATGCCCTGCCATTGCCAGTAGGAGTGGCTAGTTGGTCGGGTTCTCGTGCGCGTCCCTTGCCCTTGTCCGTCGGCAGAGGGGACTGGGCAAGTACGGGGTGCGAGAAACCGGGGATGTCCTCCTCGTCTAGGTCGTCATCGTCGTCTGTTGGGGTTAGTTGGAATACGCAGAACCAGAGAGAGAACAGTAGTACCTGCTTGAATGAACTGGGAAGTCGCGGTGAGGGGCGTTCTGGTAGAGTCCATCGCGGTTGAAAGCCTCAGCGTCGAGTGAGCGCAGTGCCAAAGTTGCCACGCTTCACCGTCAGCGTCACGCGTAACGCGAATTGCCGGAGTTGCAAATCGTGCCAAATGCAGATGACTGACGCGTCCCTCAACTTTCTCGAATACATCTCCAAGTCCATTCTCACTCTTCCCCCCCTCTACGTCAATAATTAGGAATAATGGTAAGAATTCACTCTGTTATACGCTACCAGACCACCCAATTCAACCCAATAGGGTAACGCACCCTCAGGAATGCCTCCCGGAGAGGGCCAGGGCCAGGACAAGGACAAGAAAGACCAGCAACCGCAGAAGAAGAAGTGGGAGCCGCCTCTCCCCACCCGTGTCGGAAAGAAGAAGAGACGCGGCCCCGCTGCAGCCTCAAAACTTCCCCCCGTATTTCCCACCACCCGCTGTCGTCTCAAGCTCCTGAAGCAAGAGCGCATCAAGGACTACTTGCTCCTCGAGGAAGAGTTTATTCAGAACCAGGAGCGCCTTAAGCCGGAGGCAACGCGCGAGGAAAAGAATGAGGAGGATCGCTCGAAGGTGGATGACCTGCGAGGCAGTCCGATGGCGGTGGGAACCATGGAGGAGATCATCGACGACGACCACGCCATTATCAGCACAGCGTCCGGCCCCGAATACTACGTGTCTATTATGTCCTATGTCGACAAGGACCTTCTGGAACCCGGCTGTCAGGTTCTTCTGCACCATAAGACAAACTCAATTGTCGGAGTGCTGCAGGACGATGCGGACCCTATGGTTAGCGTCATGAAGCTTGACAAGGCACCCACAGAGAGCTATGCAGATATTGGTGGACTCGAGCAGCAGATTCAGGAAATCAAAGTGAGCCTTTTTGCCTCTTTGCTATGGCATTCGCACTAAATATATGATTCAGGAATCAGTCGAGCTACCACTTACACACCCAGAACTGTATGAAGAAATGGGCATCAAGCCGCCTAAGGGTGTCATCCTTTACGGCGTTCCGGGTACAGGGAAGACACTCCTTGCGAAGGCCGTGGCCAACCAGACATCCGCCACCTTCCTCCGTGTTGTCGGTTCCGAACTTATCCAGAAATACCTCGGAGACGGCCCCAAGCTTGTTCGTGAACTGTTCCGGGTGGCAGAGGAGCATGCACCAAGTATTGTGTTCATTGATGAAATCGATGCTATTGGTACAAAACGGTGCGTCACTTCCTCGCTGTTGTCTTTCTGTACTATGACCACTGACAAGCTGTGTCTTTTACCTACAGTTATGATTCGACATCAGGAGGCGAGCGAGAAATTCAGCGAACTATGTTGGAGCTTCTCAATCAGCTTGACGGCTTCGATACTCGCGGTGACGTTAAAGTCATCATGGCTACCAACAGAATCGAATCGCTAGATCCTGCTCTCATTCGTCCTGGACGTATTGACCGAAAGATTGAATTCCCCTTACCAGACGTGAAAACCAAGCGACATATCTTCAGGTGAGTTATCACTATTGAGAGTCTTAGAACTCTTTCAGTTCCTAAATACACTTTTAGATTACATACATCACGTATGAGTCTAAGCGATGATGTCGACTTGGAGGAGTTCGTCATGACGAAGGATGACCTGTCCGGTGCCGACATCAAAGCTGTATGTACAGAAGCCGGTTTGCTTGCCCTACGTGAACGACGGATGCGGGTAACGAAGGCCGACTTTACATCTGCAAGGGAGAAGGTAATTTCTATCACTGTTGCCCTCCTGCCAAAGCTAACATATTTTCGTAGGTACTATACAGAAAGAATGAGGGTACACCTGAGGGGCTGTACTTATAGTTCTTATGTCTAACTCTTTTTATATTGATATTTTCTATTTTGCATGATTATCTTAAAGAGTGGATGGCAGCCCGAATTGGGCAAGGACAGTATTCATATGGAAGAAATGGTCACGCGTCACGGTGCCCTTCCAGGTTTCTTATTTTCTCCCATTTCACGCGTCAATATTGCCTGGTTTCCAGAAAATAGCCCGAAATTTTTTTTTTGACTGATTTTCGCGTCCTTGCGGGGCACAGCTCACCTGTTTGACCAGAGTCACGCATTCCCGGCGGCTGGCTTCCAATTTCATCACCGGACAACCTATCACGGTCGCTCGTTGGTTTCATCTCATCAAGAACGTTCGTGAATGGTGAGATGATCCCTTCTGCTTGCAAATTGACAGACAGCGGCGTCCCATGTTCTATCTGAAGGATTATTGCCTGTTTCTTTGACATGCTGTGGATGATCGCGCTCGTCGCTGCCATCCAATGTCTAAGGTGCTAATACACTGAGAACACCTCTTCGAGCTCCAAGCCCATATAGCCATTATGTGCATGGAATGTTCTTTACCTGTGTAAATGCTGTCCTTGTGGACAGTGCCGTTATTTATTTCAGTTCTAAAGATGAGTGCGTGTAATGACGGGACTACTACTTGTGAACGCATACCATAAAGAATATATGAAGTAGTACGAGTAATGGAAGCGAATATAATGTGCTAGTCGTGAAGGTGAATGCTTGACGTTGTATAGTTGGATGTAGTATGTGTGCAGATAAAGTATGATAAAGTGCGGAATAGCGATGAAAGGAAAGGCCGAGCAGGGGAACGTCTGTATGTAGTGAGTAGGAGTTTCATCGCGAATAATTACGTGGTTTGAAGGTCCGTATCAATGCAGCTGGAAGGTCCCAATCAAATAGAGAGTAGTCTTAAAAACTAGTATGTTCCGGTGTATGTAGCGGAAAAAGAAGCGTCCTGCAGCAGAAAAGTCTATGAACTTAGCAATCTGTTCTAGGTCAGTAAAAGCATCGGATAGGTAACAGCAAAAACACTTGCCTCAACCACATCTTCCCGCCTCCACTCCGCTCCCTCACCACCTCCCATTTTCTCTTTCCCATATGCGCCCCCGCAAGCGCACTGAGAAGCTCCCTCCTCCCTTCCTCCGTGCCTTCCCCCTCCAGCGTCCACTCGCCCAACCACCCCTCGCCAACTCCCTCCTCCTCACTGCAATGCGCACGCACCACCCTCGCCGTCCACGCGTACTTTTTCACCACAGCATACCCGCTCGGGGAGTGCGGGCTCTTCACCTTGCTCGTGATGCTCATGATCGCCAGCTGGGGTATGTCATCGCACACCGGGAACTGCGAGATCACATATGTCGGGCTCGCGAAGGCGGGCATGACGTGCCCATAGTAGAATGGTGATGGGAGCGACAGCGGGTCGTTGAGCGGGATGACATCTGGGGGAGAGTAAGGGACGAGTATCCTGCCATTGAATAGCAGCCATTTCCTGTCGTTCTGCGCAGCGCCGGAGTTTGGAGTCTCAGCGCCGTCCTCCTGGATGCTCGGGATGTATCCGAGGTTACACACTATGTCACCCGTAGAAAGGTGCTCCCACAGGCCCGCGTCGATAAGCTGCTGTTCGCAGAGCAGTACACTCTCGAGTCCTTCCTCGAGCTTTGTACACGGTACGAATACGCGCAGCACGGGCGCGCGTATGCGCCACGTGGCGAGACTAAGGTCGTGCGGAGAGGTCATGCGAGGTGGGGCAGGAGAGAGCCCCGGCTGTCGCCCAGAGTCAGAGCGCGAAGAGAACGACAGCGGCGAGGGACTGTGGTTCTCCGAGATGGATGAATCACTCGAGTGGTTGTGCATCGACGCAAATCGCCTGTGGGGCTTTTTCAGCACGCCACTATCGTCGAGGCCCGACTCGCTTTGCGCGAGGGTGCGCCGCCAGCTGCTGGAATAGTACTTTAACGATCGCGGCTCAGCGAGTCGGGGAGGTGGCTCAGATAATGACTTCTTGCCGAATATGGAAAGTCTACGGCCGATTTTGGGAGGTGGACCCATGTCGTTCCTGGAGAACATGGAGGACGCGCTGTCTGCCGAAGGCAACGGGACATGTGACTTCAACGGCAGCAACGCGGATTCTGCACGTTGATGGGCTGATTTGTGCTTCAGAGATGTAGATTTAGGATGATAGTGCTTCTCCGAGATAACAATGTGCGTCCCGCTCTTTCCGGTTGCGTGCGGATGGGAAAACGACAAGGGTGCCGGGAAGATGAGCTCCCGTAGGTTGCCGGGGGGCGAGACAGGTGAGGGGTTCCTAATCTCTTCCGGTTCAGAGGGGATAGGCGCCGAAGAGCTGTGCACTAATGACTGGAGAAGCAGCACAAAACGGGAATGAGCTTGTGTCAATGTGATGTACTTTGCGGTTGTCTCATCGTCCTCCAATGTCGGGAATAGCGCGGTCAGTACCTTAAGCGCGTGCGTAGGATACCTATGCAAACCAGTCTTTTGAGAGATGACTATGCATGGCAGTGTATTAGCGCTGAAGATAACGGTAAATTGAGGCACTCACGGAGCAAGCTCAAGTCATTCAGAGATACTTGGATGTCTTGATGTGGGGGGAGATCGTGAGCCCGCAGACAATGTGCATACCCGGGCACAAAACGTGCAAGAATTACGTCCCTGAATTGCGAATTGAGGAATAAGCGACGGGTGGTCTTGCACGTGTTGAGCAGACTGAGGGCGCCTGGCCAGTCGAGATGGGCAACGATTGCGGCAAGGATGGAGAGATTTTGGATGGAAAAGAGCAGGGAAGTGTTGGAGCGGCTGGAGCGGGGCATGAAGCTGGACAATACGCGGGCACTGGAGGTGGACGTTCGATAGCTCCGTGCGTCAGAGAAAGTCGAGATCGAGGACTCTATAGAAGCCAAGTCTGAGGACGGTTTTTGCAGCCTTGGGAAGACAGGACGAGACACGGGTTCCGGGCCGCGGTCGGGGTGAGAAGAGGGGAACGGTTGAGGAGTAGGTGGGAGTGGGCGGTTGCGAACTCGTGAGGAAGAGGAAACGCTTGAAGGGGGAGTTATGGATGCGCCAGGCTGTGATGAATGGAGACCCATCGCATGCAAGGGGGGGAGGCGAGGAGGTGGCGAGACATGGATGGCCATTAGGGGCGAGTGGAGACGCGATTTGTTGGGCAATGGCGTCTGCGATGACAGACGTCGTTACGCAACGTGGTTAGGATTAAGTGGTAAGGAGGTGTATGAGGGCGGGACGCGAGGAGGTTAGGCGAAGAAAGGCCGGGGGCAGGCCGAGCGGTGCAGTTCCTGACCAGCTGAGAGTCGAGACAAAACAAATTGCAAAGATGATCAGAGCGTTATGTATAGGAGGCGTACAACACTCGCCGAGGTGCCGGCACGAAAATAATGGAGCAATGGTTACAGGGAGCTGCAACCGAGAGGGAATTCGAGTTAGAGTACTCCGTGCCCCTCCGTTACGTCTCTCCACATTATTTTAGATGAACTGGCTAAGCGGTAGGCGCCTGCTGTCCCTACGCAGCCATGGCGTAGCAATGCCGTAAGCGGCCCCGGAGCACCAGTCAGGGCGGTCTTGTCATTAGCGCCAGCCTAATCCGGACCCGTGAGAATTCCAGGCCCTACCCAACAGCCACTTG
>JASFDH010002364.1:0-11128 GCA_036937195.1 Nidularia pulvinata | reverse complement strand
AGTATTTAGTTACATTGTTTGTACTCAGAACCCCAGTCTTGAGCTGGTCTTCTCTCCACTAGCAATACAGTGCTCAATCCCTATTCCCTTATCCTCCCTTTCCCTGAGTGATTCAACGACCTCAGCATTGCACTATTGAGTGTATTGTTTGTGTGTCTGACAGAGATGAGTGGTTTTGTATGTCACACAATGTGACATATGGTGGTGTGCAAAATAATGTATATGGGTTTCACTAGCAATAACATCTGAACATTGATAAGTAATAACTTGGATATTACACAATCCTGTAATAAATATGTCCTTGTCAAATATCAAAATGAGAAAGTACAAATTGAGTTTAGAAGATAGCAAAATGTAAAATTGTGAAAAGTGAAGTTTGCAAAGAATTAATTCACAATGTGAAATTTACACAGATGATATTCCTTGATAAGATGATCCTATTGAAAGTGGAGTCATGAAAAAAGACTTCCTGGTTGTTGAGCAATGAGCTTTGCAACTTACCAGTTTTGTGATTTTAGTGTGGGGCTTGCATGATGTTGCAGGGCACCTCTGTGACATTGCAGGGCACCTGCATGATGGTGTGGGGCACTTGTGTGGCATTGCAGAGCACTTGTGTGGTATTGTGTGCAGTTGAGAGTTGGTGTATGTTGTGCAGTTGACTCTGTCATAACCCATACCTCATTGGTGCCACCCCCAGGGTATGGGTTATGACAGCATATGGGATTTCAGAATGGTGCTAAAAATAGATATAAAAATCAATTAAAATTATAGAAATATTCTACTGGCTTAGAGCATTGCTACTACTAATAATTACTATAGGCTATGTATGAGTGAAATAGTGCATGAGTAGAGTAAGAACCAAAGCACACAAAGGGGCTGCTTGTTTTTTCCCCACCACATTTGGCAGGTCACCTGCAGCTTCCAGTCCCTCTAATGTCACTTCATAATCTGGCACTTCTTCTAGAGTCTCTAAAACCTGGTCCTTGTTGACAAAGTTTGCTGTTTGGCCCAGCCAATGCTTGTCCACCAGTGAAATGCAATTGCCTGCCTTCAGTTGTGCCTGAAGCTTATCATACCTCACTTTGTCTGCTTTCTGTAGGGTTTTCAGGCCTTCTTTCAGGACATTGAGAGGCTTTGGTGCCATGGTCTGGCTCCAGAATGAGATTTGTAACACTTATTCCAGCATATATAGCACAATTCATGTATTCCCAGTCAGTTTATTGCATGTTTCTATTTAAATACAGGTAAGGGTGCCTCAAACATCCTGCTAAAGGTATGGGTGTTTTCTCAGCCTAGGTATGTGTTATGGAGTATGGCAGAGTATGGGTTATGGGTCAAAATTCCCTGCAAACCAACTTGGTAGATCCAAAATCCTATGGGTTTTCACAGAGTATGGGTTTTGACAACTATGGGTTATGACAGAGTCAACTGTAGTCTAAAGTTTTATCCCAGTAGTTTTTTTGCTGCAGAGGTTCTTCAGGTGTATCTTCTAAGTAAAGAATTGCTTTATATCCACAATCAGATTCATGAATATCTATGATTTAAGAACATTCACAAGGAATTACAATGTTTCTGTTCAGTGGTTTGGGCATGTTAAGTAAATTTTGGATTAAAAATGAGTTGAAATAGACCTCTTGTTCTTCTAAACACCTGTTGTGTGCAAGGCCAGAGAGAGAAGCATCAATTTGTTACTTTGTAGGGTTGTCAGAGGGGAGCACTGACTATGAATGCAAAATATTAACTAGAATTCATTTAATACATTCATTCAAGTAATTATAAATCGAAATCAGAGGATAAGCCATGGTTTCCTGACTGGCTGAAAGTAAAATAACGTTGAAAGAATAGCAAGAGCACTCAATACTACAGAGAACTAAACATATACAAACATGCACGCAAGGCCCCGCACCGACCCGCAGCGGCACGCACTGACCCGTTAATTTCTCGCTGCCCTCGTCAATATAGTTAACCTCAGTTTATGAAGTGCACCATTCGAAGCAACTTCGAATAACACAGAACACCACTATTATGTTAGGAAATTCAAACTCGTTTGAACATTTCTGTTGGTATACATCGCTCAAATAACACTAGATTTCCTCCAATGTTGCATTCTACCGTCGAAAATTTAAACACTGAATGTATTTCACATATCTACTATTAGTCTCGGGTCACAAAAGATGCCACCTCTTCGGCAAACTTATACACTGGACTGGGATCAGAATCAGCAAAACAGAGCAGCTCGTCAGCACCATCCCAGATTACATGCAGCCCCATCTCCTGTAATCTTTCTATCTTCTCACCTACTCCTCTGCAACCACTAAACACAATATCTTTCACTGGCACTCCCATTTCCGATCGAGATTGCAATGAAGAAATCAAGTCCCCGTATGGCATAATTTGACTGTCAGTCCAGCTGTCACGGGTTCCACGGACACTACTGTTTGAATTTGTGAGCTCAACATCAAGGATTTGGATCTGGTAAAGTGCGGGCAATAACACTCGTGAGCCGAGGGAGGAAGGCATGTCAGCCTGAGATGAGCCTCCCAGTTTAACAGTAAGCAACAAAAGCTTGAAAGTTGCACTACCATGCTCCGACCAAAGGCATCGCACACCGCTGAAAGGGCGCAGTAGACTTGACATTATGTGAAGAAACCCATTGACAGTGGTTGATCCGGTGAGCACCATTTGCTCAACATTGTATACATACGGTTCTAGAGTAGACGCAATAGAGTCAAACTGACATTCGAGATTTTCGTCGTCGTGCCATGAAAGGGTTATGGAAACACCACAGGCACATACCGGTGGATTCGGGTACGTCGTGAGTCGATGAGGTCCGTTACGTTTAGACAATATTCCGCATTTGAGACTTTCCAGTTCGGATTGAATGAGGGATATGCGGTTGAAAGCAAAGTCAACAAGCATTTGCGATGGTTCTTGCTTTAAATTAGGGAAGGTACTTTCGAGAAGCAGTTGCAGATTCGGCCCCATGGTGACTTCGGAGCATTCGATCTGCACGGAGCATGAAGAAGGCAATGCAAGGTTCGCAAGAAGGTGACCACATTGTCTTGAAATCCCCTGTAACTCGAGATAATCGAGTGGTGGAAACGTTATCATATCTAGGTCCGGGAAGTGCGACGTTGCATTGATCGCGTCTCTTAGTATAAGTCTCTTGAGCAAGGGCATCGTACGTAGTACAGTCAACCATGCCGAAGGAGATAGTGCAAGATCACGGCTGACCGATTCCACGATAAGGGACGTAAGAGAATTGTAAATCGGCGAATTGAATGTTGTGAAGCAATGGGAAAGGCTCAACTCACGAAGTAGTGGAGCCTGGCCACTAAATAATGAACCGGGGAGGAGAATACTTGATCCTAAGTGGAATCCAACAAAGGAGTTCAGCTGCAAAGCCTTCAAGCAGGGTGCAGGCTTGAGCAACCGAGAGATCAAGCTCGCATATGTTGCTTTCGGCAAATAGCGGATGCCCACCCTCAACTCGGCCATTTGGCTAAGATGAGATAAAGTGGATCGCAAGCTCGTCAAATACCGCACATGGTCAAAGTCCATATTAGCAGTCACACGAATGGGCGTGTTACGAGATCTTCCTAGGAGTATGGAAATCCAAACAGGGCCAGCACGCGCGCAGTCAATTTCGCACCACATGTGCGAAAGAGAGAGCGCCAGTTTTCTCAAAGTACTGCAGACTTGGGATAACGATACGGATCTGGTCCGGGCTTTTCAAGTGAACTGAGGTCCACTTCCTCGGAGGCCATAAGGAATATGCGGCATAGAATTTCTTCATAGAGAACAGAAATATGTGCGAGATGATTATGTCGTTGGCGAAGTTCGCGTACAGCTTCCTGAAGCTTCTCTCTCTCCTCGGCGATTTTAATGCGGTCTGCGGCACGGGCTGAGAAGTCAAGCATTCTATCCAAATAACTGTTATTAAGATCAGATAGCTTTTAATTCATGCTAACGGAATAAGAACATACAGTTCAAGTTAAATTCACAATGTCCCCGATTCCTCTTGGAAGTCGATCACGGCTCGAGTTATCGATGTCAGTGTCCTCCTAGAACCATCGACTATGTTAAGGATGGAATATCAAAAATTTATAGGGATCCACAGGTATTTATTGGGTGACCTTTTTGAGGGAGATAACGCTGGAGTGATAGTAGAGAAAGCCAGTGACTCGAACGAGCGATTGTTGATGACTGGAGTAGATGAACACGCTCTGACTAAAAGTTTGGCAAATTCCCGTGTAACAAACATCCGGCTTTGTCCCTACCCGACATCAGCCATAATCGATTGATCAGCGTGCGTTCTTCACCCACGTGCGTTCCCACTTAGTGCCCGCTTCACCATGGCTTCCCTTGATTATATCATCATCCCTCCCAGCGTTAAACCCTTCGCTCGCAAGCCTCACACCCCAGCATCCATCCTCGACGATCCCCTCAGGTCTCATTATTGAGTAAGCATCAGTCCCGCAGCTGCCTCTCCCTTCGACCCTCCTCGCTTCGTGAATGTGCCTCAGTCCAGGTAGTGGCATTAATACCGATGATAAGCTGGCCATCTTATTGTACACTGACCTGCAGAGCATCTCAATCATGACGGTTGACTTTAAGAGATTTGTTGCGCGTGTGGGGCCGCTATTTTGGTTACAGGGTAGAGTGGAGGAGATCGTGCTGTGGAGGAGGTGGAAGCTGACCGGGGTGTGGAAGGTGGGATATGCGTTCTTGTGTGGATACCCTCTTGTCTTGTTTTTTCTTCTATTGACTTTTATTTCCGTCCTACTGCCCCTTGTTTATTTTTTCATCTGTTCGTCGTTCATGTTCTTGCTCCGGTCTTCCGTGTTCGGGTGCACCGTTTCGTGTTCCTCCATCTTTTCGCTGAGTATTCTCATCTCATCCATCATTTTGAAGTATGTCGAGAGTTTCGTGCCAGAAAACTTCAACAACGTCCTAGGGTCCAAGGAACCATAGCTAGTGAAACCATTTGTGGATCAATGATCGGAGACGGAGGAAGAAATCACGACCCATGTTTAGCTAGCTGCCTTAACTTCTGTAGTCATCTCAGTCCAAAATACAAATTCTTTTTTTCCAGTGAGTTATAGAAATACAAGGTTCTTCAACTTGGATGGGTTGACATTCCAGTTTCAAAACTGGCCCAGCACATGTATTAGTCTTCAGAGATATAGGATTGCATCAAGAATTATTTGCTTCTACAATGTTGTCTTCCTATATATTTTACATGTTCACACCCAGAACTGCAATTATATTTATTTCCACGGACTGCTACCCGCAGAATATGACGTTATCAGCTAGTTCAATGAATGGAAAATATCACCTGCAATGTACAGTGAATGCGCATACACATTCATACCGATACTACCTCAGCAATTTATTCGAGCGAGAGCTGTAAAATTCAGAGGGAATTCCGCTGGTTGGAAACTGGATCTGCAGTTCCAAGTAAGTCAGATATCCATTGATTTGTAATTTATTGAACACAAAGGTAAGTATTCCAATCCACAGCGATCCCTGGTACTGCAACTGCAGTGCAATCAAACCAACTGTCGGGCATCTGAGTCTAGAATCTTCCTAATGTCTTTTAGGATGCTCACTGACGCTTGAGAGATACGTTCCCCACTCATCCAGCCTGTGAATAAATATTGCGCTGAATAAATCCGACAAATAAGGAACATTAGCTTACTGAAATCCTGTCGGCGCATTCGACCACATCGCTAGAGTATCGCTGTCAACAAATTCTTGCTGCTGATGCTGCGCTGTGCCTAAACTCAAGGCATCCCTATCTCCAAGAAGTGTATTTGAACTTAAACCTTCCATCGGAGTACCGTACGAGCCTGACCCATAGCTCGCTAGCGTCGAATCATGAGTCACATGAGACAGACTCGTAGAGAATTGGAGCTCCGTAGGAAACATGTTGTTCATTTCGAATGGATGGGGAGTGTGAGCGTGGCTTGAGGTAGCGCTACCACTTCTATCAGAGCTTATAAGGGGAGGGTGCCAGTAACCGTAATTATCACCCAAAGTGGTGTGGGCGGTAGGAGAGACTTGCGACTGTTCGCGAAGAGCGAGTCTGCCCCGTTCGTCATTGTATGCCGGTAACGCAAACATCCTTTGTTCTGACGGCGGCTTTGGAGAATTCACGTATTGCTGAAAGATGGGATCCTGCTGAAGAAATAGCTCGTACCCTAATGACGCATGGCCTAGTATTTGCGGCTGAGAGAAGGAAATTATCGCAGACTCCGTGGTTGCTGCGTCCGTCTGGACTCGTGGCGAACTAGCTGTATTCCGCGGAGCTTGAAGAACCGGATTTGAGACAGAACCGCTTGCAGCAAGAGTCGATACCATATCTTGCGCATCGCGCTCGCGCCGATTTGAAGTTGAAGAGCTTACATGTGGCAGAGGCAGATCTCCGACAGACGCTAGCCCAAAGAGTATGTCCCTATAAAGTTTTAGTGGCGTCTCTGAGAGCAAAAACGGGCTTACTGCATACCATAATCTACCAGCCGAATGACACCTATCCAAACGATGAGGCTTGGATAAATTAAAAAATTAAAAAATCTGTAAACGCTTGACTTGCCATTTTTCCAAAGATTTTAGTGCATGGAGGCACTTGTGAAGGTCAACTATATCCCTGTTCGGTTCCTTCAACAGACCAGACCGCTTTCCTCCCCATATATTGAGCAGGAGCACGATCCCAGATGTGAAGCTATGAATCTAAGAAAACCTTCATCAGTAACTATCTGAAGTAGCACTAAGAAATATCACAACATACATGGATGTGAGGAGGGTGTATATCGTCCCTTAATCTCTGGCTATCTATAACATGACTACATGACCGTGCTGCGTTCGTGCATATCGCGAGAGATGGGAAGGACAGCGGAGAGGGCTTACTGAGCGACGGGATAAAAGGGCGGTGGATGATGATTTGGATGTGGTAGTATGAGCTATATAGCATGGCGGCTTGATGGAAGAATGTATCATCTTTCCTACCAGGATCCCAGCGTACTGCAGGGTGATAATTCTGAGTATATTAAAGGTGAAATTGAATGCATTAAGGACGACATACAATGCTCCGGTATCGAGTCAAACCACTTATTGAGTGCCGAGTCGAGTTCTGTGACGACGTGTTCAGGTTCCCATTCTGGTTGGCTGACAACGCCGTGCAAGATCTTAGCGTTTTTGGTCGAATACTACATGAGGATAAATCCAAGGCAGTTGAGGATGAAATAGTAATAGCACTTACAAGGGTTCTCAGGGATGGAGCCAAGACCTGGTTAAGTTCAAGGTACAAATTAAAGGCAGTGATGAGCGAAGGTTTTCCGGGAGGCTGTTTAAACCTCTGCCCAGCATCGGGATGATCCCAGTATTCGTCGTCGCATTCGAATGCCATGTCAAGGTCAAAGCTATAATGATCTCCTGAGCGGACAGATAAATAATAAAACAGGAGTCTACAGACGTACTCTTCATCTTGAATTGCACACGGGCGGCCGAGACCGGCGCTAAGCTGCCTGTCCATAGAGACTAGAGTCCTGAGAAGACAAAAATTCTCAATTGTTGATTCGTCAACAAAATAAGAAAATATATTCACCAGAAAGCTCTTTTCCATAGCTCATCTTCGATGCTTGGAGAAGATTTTCCCCTTTTCCCTCGGTGTGCACCGACATCTTGCGCCAAGCGGATACCAATGCCGACCATCGTCCAACATGACTGCGGTGCCGAAGATCCTTGCAAAAACTGGACGTAGAGCTGAGTGGGGAATAAATTCTTAGAAAATTTAGTTTATATAATATAGAAGAGACAGCTCACGCAATAGAACTGCAAGTCGTGTAAGGA
Organism: Nidularia pulvinata; assembly: GCA_036937195.1. Classification (NCBI taxonomy): domain Eukaryota; kingdom Fungi; phylum Basidiomycota; class Agaricomycetes; order Agaricales; family Nidulariaceae; genus Nidularia; species Nidularia pulvinata. The sequence goes on along the minus strand of JASFDH010002364.1, from coordinate 3,277 downwards.
AACCGGAGCAAGAAGCGACCTTTGTACGATTTGGACCTGTTGGAACCATTTCCAGCCACTCGAGTGAGGTGAATCTGCCCCTTCTAGAAGCACGCGTGGATCCTTGGAGTAGCGAGATCCGATAGCACAAACGAGTAGCACATTGGCTCCAAAGCTGTCACTCTTGTGATGCAAACCTTCTTCAATAGACCTCTCGAATGTCGGGCGGTGGAGAAGAGGAATAAATAAGTTGTACTTCTTAAAGTAAAGGTTGGTAAGATCACAGATAAGATCTTCCTCTGGGAATTCGTACGCGGGATGCGGAGGGTTATGGTTCGAAAGCTCCCACTAATGTCGAAGGGAAAAATTAGTAGCATTAAGTGTTGTTAGTAAAAGAGCAACTAACGGGCCTAATATTCCAAAATTCAGGCCGATGATGCCCTAGCGGTCCAGGGTCTGCCTCTTTTCCCGTGTATTGCTCCCTCAATTCCATAGCTGTCTGTATAAGCATGGCGCCACTTGATTTGCCAAAGAAGCGTCGATTGTGAGTTTCGAGCGATATCTTTTCTATGCGGTCGGCAAGCAAATCGGGTATGATATTCTCCTGCTTATATTTCTTCGCGTCAAGTGCACTGTCGTCCTCTTGGATAAGAGGGGATGCAATATCAGGTGGGCGTTTTGATAATGCATACTGCGAGTGGACGAGGCTCGACATCTCTGATACTGGTTGATTGAAGGACCTTGATGAACTTGGGATTCTCGATTCTACCTTATCAGAAGCGTTAAGTTCGAGGTTTCCGCTGAGTTCGGCTGGTAAGTTGCCGTCTGGTGATAGCTGTATGGCCAATGGACATGAGGAAGCAGTAGTAGCAGATGAGAATAAAACACGAGTTACTTTCCGCAAAAATCTCTCCATTCTTTCTAGGCGTATCTCGATGTTTTCTATGTACCTGCAATTGTTTGGTTAATATTATCCTTGCAGAACTAGCCAAGTCGTGCACCCTTTCGGCGGTCCTCTCTTCTGATATAGAGATGTAGAATGATAAAAAAGTGGGCCGTCTAGAAGGCGAAATCGCTTTACCTTTGCAGTCTCTACATAAGTGCATGCAACTTTAGATGCAATGCAATTCGAGCATCGGTTCCCGGGCATTTGCCCACCATCGCCTGTGATAACATGTATATGGCTAGCTTATACTACTCCTTTAGATATAGTACGCACATCGAACTACATGTCTCAACATCAGCACAGTATTAGTTCACCACCAACTAAGGACGCACTTTTCTTTCTCCTACAGATATCACATGCCCTCTGTATCCTTCTCTTCTTCATCGGCCCTTGCATCATAGAAGCCCCGATTGCATCATCGTACTCATCTTCGCTGGAGGACATACACGCAAATTCCGGACCTGTGAGATATGGAGAGAGCAAACGGAAGCACCAAGGTGGTTTGGAGCAACTGTGTCACGTAGGCTGTCCAACGCGTCGCGCGACACCAATGTATAAAGCTATTTCAATCTCCGCTCAAATGCTGTATGAGTGGCAGATTTGCGCGGGCCTGCGCACACCGCAAACTGCGCAATTGCTTCGCACTTTGTTCGCAGCTGCTGCGCAGACTGTCTTAGATAGGCATCAGATTGGTGGCTTTAGAGTCCAACGGGAATACCTTCGGAGACCGATTTCGCGGTTATTATAATTTGATATTAAGGATTCGAAATTCGGTAAGATTTCTAAAACCTGTTTTTCGTTCGAGTAAGTAAACAAAACTATCCAGTTTCGAACACGAATTCAGGATAATAGCCCTCAGGATACACTTACGTCAGAACTCGAGTATGGTGTAATGGCTAACATTGCCGCCTCTCAACTGACGATTACCCATTTAATCTGCACTCCTCGCGGCAGCTCGGGGTTCGATTCCCCGTACTCGAAGGCTAATGTCTTTTTTTGTAGTTTCTTGTGCCTTGTCTGATTTCCCGTCTCACTAAACAGAAAAAGTCTTACGCCTCAGTCGAAACATAATCTTATTACTTGTGCGGAGTACTTATTATATGCTATGAGATCAAAGAAATAGCTGATAGATTTAGATAATCCATGGCAGTACTTGATAGGTTTTTGGTGCTGACCCTTCAGCCATGGGCGAGGATCATCGCGGTTCGAAGTATACCAGTCTACGTAGTTAGAATGCGTTAGACGTTAAGTTTACTAATCACATATGTGCACCTGTCTTCTGTGCCAAATCTAGACGTCACCACTTCGTCGGCTGCTATGATAGGTGTAAGTTGGGAGTAAGCGAGCGCCGAGAATTGATACTTCGAATAATTATGGCTCGAAATTGACTAGCCGCTTTCAGGTATCTCGAGTTTTGGGAATAGCAGGTACCAAAACCTTGAGTCCATCGCCAATTTACATAAAGGTGCGTCGGGTGCAATATTTGTAATGGCTTTTTCGATTTTTTTGCAGCTCATTTTGGAGCAGCAAGGTATATGCACCTCATCATGTATTGTAAACACAGAGGTAGGATAACGGCACAGTCGGCCCGCCAACAATGGGCATTTACACCTGTTTGCCATCGCCTTCGATCGCTCCGATGCGGGTGGTTCGGAGTCGAACGCTGCCGCACGCGTCATGTCGACTCTCGAGCAACGACGTGCGAAGTTTTCGCCTCTAGCTTTACTTCCGTAACCAAGTTCATCGTGAGTTCATTTATTTTCTTTGCTAAATACGTGAGCTAATGTCCTTACAGGAGGTATAGTATAGAGCCGAGTTATAGCACCGATACAGCTGGATTCGCAGTGATCGTCGACTGCTGCTACATACGCCCAAGAGTTAGGTTGGACATCTAGGATTGTCGGTGAAACACAAATCTACGTGCGTATTCGAGTTCTATGGTCGTAACTGGCTTAACTAACGGTCATTATAGTAAAATAGGCCGTTCATATTATTGTACTCGGCAATCACATGCGAGATTTGCGAATTTGAGCATTGTAAGATTCGCTCTGCTCTCTCGCACTGAAAAATCCTAACCACCCCTCGTCTAGAATACCTGTATTCATATCAACCAGATCTATTCATTCTCAAGACACTGCAGGACGCACAGTCCTCCTCACCCGCTTCTCCCCACTAACACACCATTGCTCACTTCGCCATGGCTTCCCTCGACTACATCGACATCCCCCCCGGCGCTACGCGCCTCCGCTCCCAAGTCACCCACCCAAGCCCCACCACCCCCAGTGATACCACATCATCCAGCGACATCCCCCCCCCTCCCAAGATCCGCCCCACCGTGCCGCACGCGGGGGG
>JASFDH010002363.1:0-11129 GCA_036937195.1 Nidularia pulvinata | reverse complement strand
TGATTCACAATTGCGGCAGTTGACGTACGCAAAGAAAGACGTGGTGGTGTAAAGTTGGGGGTAAGGTTGATTTTGTATATTCGTTGGGGGCATTTTCATCACATCGGCCTCATAACGTGAGCGACGAGTAAGACTCATGAAACTAGGATCACGGCTGCCCAGCGTATTCATGGGCCGATGATCCTTGCATTTCGTTCCCTAGTACAGTGGGAAGCGGAATATAAGGAAGAAGACACATCTTAATTTCTTTTAACAAAATGCTCTACGCCCGCGGTGTAGGAACCACACTGGCAGATATCCTTTCTTTCCTGTGTGCGATGACGACATCCGACCTTATTCATGAGGAAATGGATATGATTTGTTAATTATTTGTGTACGGCGTAAAATTATGGAGGATAAATCATACGGTGAGTGATTTCTGCAGAGTTGTATACTGAAAATTCACAAATCCAAGTGCAGTGTTCAAATTTCGCCACGAATCACACATTGATCGTGCTTGTCTGTGTTGCTATCTATTTAGCAATGCCTTCCTAGCTTTCCATGATGCCGTCAAATGCCGCGGCGTGCAGCTCAGCCCCGCCCTGTCAGATCGCTTGATTCGCGGGGAAGTAGCGTTGGATCCTGGCGAGACATCGCACTGTACAAGGTGAGTCAGAACTACAGCAAAAATGCCATGGATATTTGATAAGTGTACCAAGACAAGGGTTTTGGGTCACATGTAGAATGCTGAACTGATAACGTTATAAGCCTACCTTTTCCAAGCAATGGACCAGTTCGATCAACAAACTGAATAAATATTGAAACTAGTCACCAATACGCGTGAGCAATAAAAATTGGCCACGTTTCATTGCGAAGAAGCCAAGGGCCCAAGGCGATGCCTCACAGGTCAAGACTCAAGGGTCCTTTGTGATTGTGGGAGTGTGATATTTTAAAATCATGTATGGCTACGCTATGCGACCTCAGGCAATCATTTATTTCTCCAGGGCGCTCTTCGCTGGCGATAGCGGTCTTCGGCAAAACGAAAAAAAAAAATCCTGCATAGAGCTTCAAGAAGAAAATGTTAAGTAGGACTGATGGTATACAAATAATGGCTTTTGATCGCTTATTGTGAAATGGAGGAGAACACGGTATTAGTTCTGTAGGTGCGTACATAATTACACAAAAGTCAAACACAATATTGTATATATATAATGAATGAAAGGATGTCTATAAATATATCTAAGCAGGGTTGTGAGACTATATATGGGCATAGCCAGTTTAACGATACAGTGGATGTTGTAAGATGGGAAATTTTCGAGGATACAGTAGTGGTTTGCTAAGAAACGACAGGAATGCAAACGCATGAGAGCAAAGCTGCTCAGTCTATTGTACGGCCACACAAAAGAAGGACTGTGGCAACCATACTGACATCCATAAGGCCTGCATGGATAGCGCTGGCAGTGATCTGCAGATTAACAGAATCGCTGCCTCTAACAATGCGTGCTATGAGGTCGGGTGGGTTATACGAGATATTGTAAAGCTGGTAGGAAATGAAATGGTTTAGCCATATAGCGCAGGGGAAGGAAGTCGCATATGGACTTACACAGATGGTATTATCGGACTGCGATGGCACCCATGCGTAACGTTTCCCTGCCAGCTCCATCATCCGGTAGCTTTGAAGGTAGTATAAGTTAAGCGAGGGCGGATTAGAAATACCGATCGCATACCTTCGATCAGGGGATAGACCCATGAACTGAGCCGTCGTTCTGCGCGCGAGAATATCCCGTACCTCGACAAATGGGTGCTGGTGCCACTCGATGATCGCCGTCACTTGACCTTCCGAATTGCGAAAGACCGTTGATTCTGGCGTGGAATTGCTCGTCACGACATCGATGTAGCTTCTTGATGGCCCGATAATAACACAATTAAGGATATCCGGATTGAAGGACGTGAAATAGAATGTCAAGAAATTAGGCCTTGACGTCGGTGGGCCTGAAGGTAATGCCCCAAATATTGAGGGAGGCATGTTTGAAAAGCCACCAGGTACCGTCGAATGAGGGTTATGGGGGTTTGACCACCCGCCTTGAGCGTAAGGGTTGTTGGTGAACATGTGGATAGATGTGAGGAAGGGAATGTAGATTTCGAGGATTTGGTGATCCTTTAAATACTGGCCCAGCCATAGATAGCGACTGTCGGTCGACTTCGCGTAGATTGTGCACTAGTGCAGATACAACCCTGGCGCCTTCTGGCGCTTACGTTGGATTTTCATTTTGTTACTGGGTATGGGCGACGGTGACCTCGGAAACGTGACTCTCAGTCGGCAGACAGATGGATCCTTAAACGTCATTCTCCTGTTCCGCATCCTACGAACGAAGACTGGCGCGTGTTTTAGGTGATCTCGGACAACAGACAAAGTACTTTGAAATTGAGCCATGAGAGAAGGCCAACCGAAAGGAGACACAACATCTAAAGGTTCGAATGATCATATCGTCGACACCATCTGGATCGTATCTCAATGTGAACATGGCGAGAGAATAATACGGTTACCCAGGGATGAATCCTCATCTCTTTCGGGGAATGCTATGGTTTACAAACCGAATTTGTTGCTGGGAGCACAGACGGAATTGAGAGTTTCGGGGTAACGCGTCTTGTGGCTGTGTTCCGGAGAGTGCTTCGGGACTGGGAGGTGATCCGTTCCTGGCGGTAGTGAAGGGATCTCTGTGCACAATTCAACAAGGCTTCCACAATATGAACTGCGACTTTCACTCATCTGCACCGGAGGAGCGACGGCCGAGATACAATTAGTTGTGCAGGAAGATCACGCGCGTAAACTAGGTGGATGAGCAATCATTCTCCCGAACAAGAAAGCGTTGTATTCTGCGTTTGATTTACTGGCCATTTGCGCCCGAGTATGTGAAAAGTAAGCGCGGATTGAAACAAGCGATAAGAGAACTGACTGAGATGACCATAGAGACCATTTGGAGCTGGAGCAGAGTCCGGCCAAACGTTTAAGAAGTGCCACGCGTCGTTATTGAAGGTTATTTACTGAAGCCCTGGTCCCTGGAAAATTACGGAGTTAACCGAACGATCGGGCGCACAAGCCACTAATGCATTCAGATTTCCATCTCCTTCCTTCCTACTCTACATTCATGCCACTGGGGAATGTGACGAGCGACCGTTTTCTGCTTCTCCCCGGAGAAATACTTGATGAAATCCTCCGGTGTCTGGACTATACCTCATTGTTGACCTGTTGCTCGGTGAGGTGCGTTCATGAAAACAAGGGTAGCGCTCATTAATACCGCCTCACAGGTCTGTCGTCCGCTGAAAGAACTCATCGACACTTCAGCTGAACACCAGTACACCATAGAGCTGGGGTTAGATGGCTTATTTGACAGCGGCATTTCCAGCTTATCCTATGCAGAACGCCTCCGCGCCCTTCGGGAGCGACGGACAAATTGGGGAGCTTTAGAGTGGAAGAAACACGCTACCGTTTCTATACAAGACTCCTGTCATGCATACGAGCTTGTGGGAGGAGTATTCGCAAAATCAAACGGTCATGATATACTCCTGTCTCGCCTACCTACTGCAGGATACGATGAGGTTCGACTTCACCGTGATAACATTAACATGAATATCAGGGATTTCGCGATAGATCCTACTCAAGATCTCGTGGTATATATGGAGGATGATGGAGCGTAAGTGTTTTCACTGTATTGTTTTTTCAGGGTTTTGAAGACCGGTGTGCTCCTCAGGCCGCTTTCATTCACGGAATGGAGAACTGTCCGCTTGCATATTCGATCAATATCCACCAATGAATCGCATCCATATGCCCGAAAATCATGCCTTAAATTCTTTATCGTGCCTGACGATGCTCGCGGAAATGCTATTCTCACAGCAGCCCTACAGGTGGTGGACGACATGGTTTCTGTATATATCTTGATAGGCCCTCGGAACGAGTCAGCGAGAGTAGTACTGTGGAACTGGAAAGATGGCAATATGGTAATGGTAGGTGGATTTATCTCTGCGAAGTCAAGCTCCCTATATGACCTACAATACATAGGACTCAGAGGAAGAAAGCGGTAGTATTCCGAGCACGACGTGTGACTTCACCCTCATTTCCCCCCGCATTTTCATGGTCTGCTCAACCGATGGAGTAGGAGCAATCTTGATTTACAGCTTCTCGTATTCTTCGTCCACCTTGGCTCTCGTTCGTATTGCCACGCTGCTTCTTCCCGATATCGAGCCCGTGGTGATAGTAGATTATCTGACTGCACACACCGGTCCGTTCTGTGCTAAGCCGTCTTGCGGCAGTATATTTACCACTCCACCTGACTCCCGGATACAAGTCATATCCATCGCTTACGGCTACGCCACCGACCCCATAGATCGAACCTGCTTTTGTCTATTCGTCCATACTCGCGCATTGTTGGATTATGTGCAGCGATATGACGCCGGATTAATTCCGCGATCATCGATTATACCATGGGATGACTGGGGACCTCGGAACACGCGTATTTTTCCTCGAAGGGTTCCCACACATTGGTTGAGGTTCGTGAGGAATCGCCAAAAAGGCTGGTGGTTTCTTAACACCTTCCTGACCATTCTTTATTCCAGATATGTGCATGGCCAGCGAGTAGTATCCGCCTGGTCCGGAGGTCCTTCCGTTCAGGTTTTCGACTTTAACGTGGCTCCTTTTCGCAAAAACCCTGATTATACCGGAATCATCGCAAAGCCGACGCGAATGACACATCCGGTATTTGTGAATGAAGTCGTCACAATGCTTCCATATCATAGCGCTGTTTGCAACGTTACCGAACCTTTTTATGCATACATGATAGATGAAGAACATATTATTGGATTGAAGGTCGGTGCCTACAAACTGTTATATACTTTGTCTCACTTATAACGTATTAGACAAATGAAGAGCAATTGGACGAACTAAAGGAACTGCACGTATACAGTTTTTGACAAGTCGGCAGACTCGTTGACTTCTCTTATAAACTACAAACCTGAGATGAGAACCCTTACACCCGCCTCTCACTCGCTAAGCTGCGTCACCCGTTCGACTTAGCGAGCATTCGAATTTGATGGAACCTTGATATGTGGCCTATTTCTCTTTCGGAGTACTTCGGCTACAACCTGGTTGCTCTGAGCATCTGGGCATTGCATCTCACCATTATGTTTGTAAAAGTTCCGGATATTAATATATCGGACATGGAAAGAAGGCATAAATGTGTGTTGGTAGCTTCGAAATAATTTTGTTACGTTGAATTGGTATCAGGAAGCCGTTTGTAGTTAAGAAGCATATGGAAGTTATATGAATGAATGCCACACATGGTAGTACAAGTCGAGAGCCAAGTAAAAAAAGCCAATACATTCAAAGTACTATTCTTCCGTATCGTTTACTGCAATATGGACATCCAGTCAGTGATCGTCGGATGGCTTAGAAATTCAATAAAGCATTCACCATAAAATACATGCGCCCTTTCTGACCATTATGCAAAGGCAAAAAGCCCTGCTTGAAAGCTTGAAGTTCGGCTATGTTGTCCGTTTGTGTTCCGTTTTCGGAAAAATCGAGACCAGCTTGTGGGTTATAATGATTTTTTGCTCTTGAGCAGACAATATCAGCATCTAAAGGAAATGAGTTGACAGTTCGCCATATTAACCAACTCGAGGGCTCACAGTAGACGGGAGCAGGTATAGATACAGAGCGAGTTGCACGTGCATATACATGACAAAGTGCAAACGAAAGAGATTGAAGGGCGTCAACGCTGTAAGAAGAATTAGTAACACATCTTACCCCGCCAACAAAATTACTAACTGGAAGCTATTCTCCTGTTAACAATACTATAAGTAATACATAGAATACACCACGAGCAAAGACTCACGTCACGCAAGACCTATAAAGGAAAGAAAAGATAATGAGAGGGCTAAAGTTGAATGTCGCAGTAGAGACAACATTACAGTATAATGGGCTGAACGACTTGTTCCTTTAAGTCCTCCATGGCTTTGAAGATAGTAATCGAAGTCGATGGGATGACCAATTCCGCGATCAAGAATAGTTCCAGCGGGGCAGTTTCCAGACTTATCTCCGTCCCTCTCATTTTGGGGCTTCATTCTATGTGGTTTGCGGTTGATGAGAATCCACAGTCAAGTTATTATTCAATGCTGATAGCGAACCTAATGTGGTGTCGCTTTCCAACCACAATAAGAGTGATTTTAGGAGAGATTTTGAGTTCCTCGCAAGCTTCTAAAAGAATATATGATTATGAGCGATTAAGGTAACTTGTGATGAAACTTGTCACATACTCTTTATCAAAGGCAATTCTGAAGTAAACTCCAATCAATGCATGTATCAATATAGTGAACGGCATTGAACAAGTATACCTTGCCCCAGAACGTGTCTGAATTGTCCTTCTGAAATACCATCTATGATATAACTAATATTAAGACGAATTGCTGCCCGAAGGAATATAAATTATCTTACCTCTGTAAAAAATGATTCGCTTTGGACCAGGGTCAGCAGCCTTCTCAACTTGTCTTCGATAGCTCATATACATCTCAAGAACCGTCTGAATGAAGTGGTATCTCAACACCGTCCATTTAATTATGCCGAAATAAAGTATTATACCTTGCTCATGTCCTTGAGATCATCGATGATTTCTTGGCGTGATGTTTGAACACCGGTAGTGGCAACATATTTTGCACTGTATGAATCGACGCTGCCTACAATAGAAGTATACGAAGGGCGACCGGTAGATCCTGGTGCAGGATGTATTACATCTGCACCTGCGCTGACTTCAGATCTGACCATTTGTTGAAATTAATGGCTGCATACCCATGACAATTGTTGGATTCTTTGGATCCGACAACTGTTGTACAGAATTAGGATCTGGAACTGCATTAACACCTCCTAACTTCGCATTAACTCTAAAGTTCGTAAATCATCAGCTCAATTTTTCATGTAATCTTGGGTTCACCTACTTTAGCATTACATTTGCCCAAAATTGCTGTTTAGCTCTCGTGCAATTCTTCGATTTCAGGCATTGAGTTGCTACTCCCATCTATAATATCTCTCGTTAGCGAATTATCTCAAATGAATGAATAAACCTACAGTAATGTCTCCGAAGCTGATGATGCGAAGCTGAGTTAAGCCGTGAAAGCACATGTCCCGGCAAATAAATCACTTACTGTTTAACAGCGGTATATATTTCAGCGGAACCCTCAGGGAGAACAACAACAATAAGATTGGGAGGGGTATTCTGGTTTTTTTTTGCACATTCCATTCCTGCTCTTCGCAATTGCTGCAGATGGCGAGACCGCTAAATGAGTGAACACAGACATTGAATAATCAACAATTGGAAATGCAATCACTTCTCCGATATTGCCTTGACCGTTTTCCCACTTTATTACTGGGTTTGTATCATGGACAGGTATCCCTAGAATTCACCAATCAGTGGCAATGGATAGTACGTGGGAGACATTTCTTACCGAAGTTTCGACATTCATCCAGGAAGCTTTTAACCATGTCTCGAGCATCTCGCATACTGAATCTTCGTTCTTGCTCGTATACAACAACAACCCAGTGCTTGAGATTAGCCGGTGAAAAAAGCTTTTTATCGACCCTGAAATGATGTCAATAAAAAATATCTTGGCTAGAAGAGGCAGTATCTACATATTCCACTGTCCATTCGTAGGTGTCTGTTGGACTCTCCGTCAGCAAAATTGTCTCCGCGGTCATAAGAGCATGCTCCACTAACTATCATTTGCTGCTTGCTTTCCTTTCCGTACTTGAGTGTAGGTGGCTTAAGCACCCTTCCCGTAACAGGAATAAAACCAGCGCTGTTAATTGCCATTCCGAATTGGCGAACATATTCTGATTGACCGTACGCGAGGATCTAAAAGATTCAAAAAAAGCGAGATTATATAAGGGAAGGGACAGTAAACATTGGTCTTTACTTGTAATCCTTGCTTGATGCTTTCGAATCTCTGTTCGGGTCTGATACTCGAAAATGCAACTACGTCGCGCGTCTTCTCCGGAGGTACTTGCTTTCGAATGATCTGGCCTTCAGGAACGTTACATAATTCGATTGGTACCAATGCACCAGAGCCGACCTTTGTAATATCAGAGGTGCCCAGGCAAAGAAGAGTCATGATATCAACATACCTCAACACAAATCAAGTGCGGAAATCTCAAAGTTCGATTGGTCTCCGCCTTGAAATAATCTGCAACGGTCATGGTCCTCCCATCTCGCATAGTAAATCGTAGATCATTAGCTCCTAACGTGGATAAGCTTCTTACTACACGGACTTGTGTACGCCCCGTGTGAGTAGTTATAACACGCATGTTGATTATGAAACGTTGCAGCCGTATTATTTCGCGGTGTGGCAAACCAGACCGGGGAGAGAGAACATTGATGTCTTTTTGACCGAAGAATCCAAGAGAGAGGTCAATCAGCGAGCCTGCTCTGTACATCATACCCGTGGAAATATCGACGTTGACCACCATTCGTCCCATTGAAGGCCTGATGGACTGGAAGTAGCCGCGCCAAAGCTCGATTCCTCCTCCAATGTCTCTTTTGCCTTCTTTTGTAAAAAAGGATCGCACGTTAAAGGGAAATTGAAGGTTAGGCTCCATACGAATAGCAACATTTAGGGCCTACCCGTGAATTGAATGAAATTCTATTATAAAGAGAGATGAAGTAAGAGGAGGCTTACCGTTATTGCAGTTAGGACTTCATTTTCTAGCGATTGATTTCCATCAATAAATCGCTGCAGCATCCTGGTTATTTATCAGTATTCGCCTGAGCTTAGAAGCGAAATAATAAGTACTCGGGGTTGATCTTCGCGACTTTGCTAATCTTGATGTTATAAATCTTGGGAGGGCGAGTACTATCATTACTTCCAAAAGAAGAGAAGCTGACATCGAACTACAGGAGTATGCTCAATAAATATCATGGATGATCATAGGGACAATTACTTGAGCTGATTGAGAGGTCCCTAACGCCAATTCACGTGCAGCAAACATGTTTTTCCGAGCGTCATAAACTGCAGATGGGGTGAAGATCTGGGGCGCTACCACAGTTTGCAATTCTTTAATCAGTTCCATGTTTACTCTTCTTGGAAGAGTTTCTGGCGTAATTACTTTTTGTTTAATTAGAAAATTGATGCTCATATTGAAGGCATGGCAACATACCGACTGAATGCAAGTGTAAATAGTGCAAGTTGATGTCAAGAAACAGGCATTTTTTGTTATCGCTATCAACTCACCATCATAGTGATAGATAAAACAGTCCGGGATGGTAGTTTCGAATGCGTTGATATGAACAGCAATAGCTCTTCCAGCGGTTCCGAATGCAGGCCGTTTCACAAATGGTGTGATTGGATGAGCTTTCGGTTAACGCAATCTTATTGAAGAATCAGGCAACCTTTATTCTTTATTACGAACTCACCCGCAATGCTTGGATGGCCAACATGTATGCCTCCACGACCCGCACCACCATCGCGGCCAAGTCCACCACGTGGAACTTGGCTGCGACCTGAAGCGATTCGTGGTGGCATGATTTGGCAATTAGCAAAGCTTGAAGAGGTTTCAAAGTGAGGGAACGTTCTGGTATGTGCCCACCTTCGGAGGAGTCGTCTTATAGAACGTGGTCGGAAGAATCCGTATCAATTCGTAATCGCCCTGCGGCACCTTCTGATCACCTTGTGACAAAGTCAACTTCTCTTTGATCGAACTATGCATTGGCTAAATTTGGGTCTCTATATAGTCTCTTGAATGTGCAATCTCTAAAATATATCTATATCCTATATCCAGATACGCCATAAGGTCCACACGTCAAAGCTCACTAGTCCTCTCAGAACAAGACTTCATTACATAAAATTTTACGGATTTCTGAACTTGCACTACTAAGGCTTCTGGAAACTTCGGATTATCTATAATGAATCATCGAAAGTGCACTAATCCATCGAGAAATGACTCCTCGAGGGCGTCAATCAACGCGCAGTACATTGAGGCATTTTTAGAACAGACATATGAGGTTATAGAAGCAACTGCGCATCAATCAAATAAATCATACACGGGATTTACAGTCGTCACCCTCTTAACCTATACCCTTTTGTCTATGTCTAAAAAGTATGGGTTAAGAGGGATATGAGCTACTTGAATTGGACTAAAAAAAGTAGAATAATATTTCATAAATTCCAGAAAAATCAGAAAAATATGTTTCACCTAACAAACCTAGGGAGAAGTAAAGCAATCAGTAACGAGTAAGAAGGGACCATCGTGGGCTCTCTTAGCCATGTATGGGAGGATGTATATTGCGCTGTAGCTGTAGAGTAGTGTGTGTGATTGTGTCATACATCACAACGACCTAATGTTGTTGATTTTCCTCGATATCCGGCTTGATGGCTTGCTTTTTATGTCACGGCAAATTTTGGGCTTCCTGTTACCTATTGGGGACCATAGGTATGGGGTATGAGAGAGTTATGAGTTATCAGGAATATGGATCAAGAAGGTAACGACTATACCATAGTGAGGCGCTACTAAACAGCGGGCCGATTGCACTACCAGTATATTTCAGATCTATTCCTCCATTCTAGAGAATCCTAGTCAGCTGATCTCTTTCATGGCGGAGAGCTTTCGAGGTTCAAAATAATAAGGTTCCAGTGACAAATATTCTGCTCCATCCCCATAACATAGCGGAAATTGACTTCCAGGCCAATGTGTTGATCACCTCCTTTTATTCCTTTCCCCTATCTTTTTAAAAAGAAATAATAAACAGTGATTCGTCGGTTCGTAACAGGTGGGATTTCCTTGTGTTAACGCTTATAGTTAATCCGAGAATCATTTTTAGGGGCACAAATGGGCTTGAGGCTATCCCAGCAGACTATGCCAATATATTAATAGGGCATGGCAGTTTGACCTGGCTTGCTTTTGAAGCCGAGAATTGATGTGTAAGGATAGAAACCGTGTAGCATGGTGAAGAAAGGTTAATAGAATTTTCAGTCACTATTACCGGCTCCATCGGTCTGCTGAACTAACATTTTGATCTCTGGGTGTTCAAAAATTTAAAGAACTTGCAGGTATTTTAAAATGTTAAAAGATGCGACTGAGAGCAGGCTGCTGAGGTCGTAAGCGTCCCAGTTTT
>JASFDH010002362.1:0-11143 GCA_036937195.1 Nidularia pulvinata | reverse complement strand
CAAGGCTGGGACCATCCGAGGCCATCAGCTAAGAAGTCTTGGGGGGTTGCGAATTCGAATCAACTTGAAATTCTTCCTGCCTCAATTACACCGTGGAATAGAAGAGATGCAAAATTAGGTCTATATGTGGCAATAAGTGAACTTCTGAGTCGCCGGGCAATAATACAGTGGGTCGACAAGGGAAGAAGCTAGGGACTTCAATGACAAGAGGAAGTGTGATCCGACTTTGATTAATTCCTCGCCCTATAGAAAAGCATGCGCTTGATTGCTGACGGTGTGGTCCAGAGAGATTTGCATCAATTACAGGTTCAAGTTCAAGTGAGGTTGGAGGAATTGGAGCTCACTGCTCAGGAGTCAGCGACTGTACGATAATTAGTTGGTCATCGGGGGTTGAATATTTTCCGGAGACAACCGAAATAAATAACTCATGCGACTTCGAAGTAACGCGCGGTGAAGCTTTGAAGTCTGCTTAACCTTTAAAGGAATCCGAAATCGTTCAATATCGTGATATAGCAGCATCATGCAAAGAGAATAGAAGATCAGAGCCTACTATACTATTCACAATTCATAATTCATTTGGATGACCTCGGGTAGTTGGAAATACGAGCTCGACGCCTACCCCACTGGAAGTCTGGCTGACGTCGGACTGTTACAGGTAGTATCGGTATGTGGACGGACACTGGTTTCCGTATTACTCTTCACTCGTATTCTATATTCTGTACATAACGGCTACATATTTTACATATAAGCTTGTATATTTTACTTGTACTTCTTCACTCGTTTGTCACCTAAATAGCGGTTTTAGCCGTCTTATTGGTGTTATTTCAACACAGGTTAAATTTTAGTCTTGTGTATGTCATCGCGTGCCATGAGCGTAGACGTAGGTTGAGCATAGCTGTCGTGTAGCGGGGTTGGGCGGTCCGGTGCATATCGATGAGTGCACCAGACTCCAGGTTGTAGAGTCAATAGGGGACGCAGACGGGTCACCCG
This sequence comes from Nidularia pulvinata, assembly GCA_036937195.1. Classification (NCBI taxonomy): domain Eukaryota; kingdom Fungi; phylum Basidiomycota; class Agaricomycetes; order Agaricales; family Nidulariaceae; genus Nidularia; species Nidularia pulvinata. The sequence goes on along the minus strand of JASFDH010002362.1, from coordinate 10,153 downwards.
ACGGCTCTACTGACAGGTGTCTTGTGTAAATACATGTCTTACAACTCTGAGTATAATCCTATCGAAGGAAGGTGAGGGTGGGTGGGAAAGCGAAGAATAGAAAAGTCTCAGAAGAAATATGGAAAGTGAGTACGACTTGCAAGGTAGTAGTCGAAAGGTGCTGGTAAGGTAGGAAAGAGGGACGTGTAAGCGTAGTATTGACGTGGCACGACTTCGTACACAAGAATTTCCACCCAACTCCGTAAATTCTGTTAGGGTGGAACACGTTACCAGGGCCAAAATTCCCAAGCCAGACAGAATGCAATACTACGCCACCAGCGATTCAGCAAACCTGCGACATGACTGCAATATAGTACAGAGTTTGTTATTAAGCACAGGTACAGGTACAAGTGATAACATGCATATATACCCGGGACTGTTTGCATTCATAAAACGTGAGGTTAGCAACTGGTAGTCATTGGCAGGAGAAACATCAAGTGCAAAATTTAGACGACGAAGAGTATAAAAAGACAGGAAACGCTCAGCAGCCTCACAAGAAATACAGAGCTTAACGAAATTAAAAATCGACGGCGTTCAAGCTCTGGGCCATACACTGCTCGATCTGTTGTATGCATAAAATAAATTGCGCTAATGAAAGTTCACTCGAACTTGGGGCATTCGTTGTTTCCGGATGCCTTGCGGGGTCCCCAGGCTGAAGACAAGCGGACAATATCCAGATCCAAAAGAGCACAAATCAAATTCGCATGACTCTGTGCAATGGAAGCGTGAACACCAAAGGAGAGTACGTGAGCTACGCTCATCTCGCGGAATAACCCTTCATCGCTGAGAGCAGCTGCCGAATCATAGCAAAGTTTGAAGAGGTGTCCGTTCACTGAAGTGCTTTCCAATCGATGTTGTTGGACTCATTTGAACCTTTCATAGCAAAAATTTGATTACAGCGTGGTCATGAAATGATGGTTCAGCCACCCAGGATTTCATGAGACCGTCAGCTTCTAATATGCTGTTTTTGATTTTCGTGCAGGCAAGGTTGATTTTCGTGCAGGCAAGGTTGAATTCCGTAGGGTTGGAGCAAGACTCGCAGTTGCATTGAAAGCCATACGATGCAGGTTCTTGTTGGCGAACGGTATGTGAGGCAAGAACATCCATGTATACTGTCATCATCTGCTCACCAGCTTTGATGGGACGAGCAGCGCGCAGAATGAAAGAAAAGAGGCCATGTCGAAGGTTGGGGAAACATTAAGGTTGCAGCTAATAAAAATCAGTCAAATATTTCGGCCTACTTCAGATGAATACTTGCCTGTGATTTATTCGAGATAATTCATTGCATACTTCAGAATATCCGCCATAGCGGCCGGGTTCTCTTAAGCCAGTGGCCTCAAACTCGTTAGTTCGAACTCGGTCAGTGCTAGGACTGCTGCGTTCTTCTATGTAAGAATTGGCCAAGGACATGAACACTGCTTGATTCTCTGCTTCAAGGCTCTGAAAAAGAGCTTCGAGCACCTCTCGCGTTCGATGAATGCCACTTGGGTGTGTTGTTTGGCTGAGAGAGTTGCCCAGACGTTAGTAGGGATGCCGGTTCTCACAGCGTGTGGAGTAATCACGAGTGGACGTTCACTAAAGATGAAATCTGCAGTATTCAGGTCACAAGTTGCGAACATCCCGAGACCAATGTTTGGAGTGGCGTCGATACGATAACGTTTTTTTGCGGTGCGGGGAACCGGGTGCGGAAACCGGCCGTCAAAATGATAGTGCGTTGAGTGGTGAAAATGTAAGATTCTTCCGCGTAATCGATGGTGCTAGAGTGAAATTCCTACACGACGGGCACTGGCAAGTTGTGCACCAACGAAGATTCTACTCGGATATGCGTCATCTGAATGAAGTCCAACCAGCGTTCAAAGGTAGTGATATGCTTATCCGGCTCCAAGCCGACCTTTCCGTGGGAAAGTATCTGCGACACGGTACCAGTTTGTGCTGCTAACCGTTATCGGCTCGTGTGGACAGAACTTTTATCCATCTACCCCCTTACCTGCTCAAGCTTCGCGTCTTTTCGCTGCATTATTTTTCCTTTGAGCACGGTTTAGAAAACCATGCTTCATCGCGTTGTAAGTTGTGGTGGCAGTGGAAGGAGGGAATGAGGGGTTCACGCCAGATTAAGCCGGCACTAGTTTTGGCTGACCATCCGCATTGTTAAAGAGCCCCAGAAACAACTTGAACTCGAGCAAGACTTGCGATCCATGTGTACTGTGTTGCGTTAATAATAGAGGATTACAAGATTAGGATTATTTGGTAGATTAAACCAGGATTAAACCGGAGGTTTTCTGCTGGATTAAACAATCGCATCCCCGGTGGTTTCTCGGTCATCATTCGGGACTTGAAAGTTAGGTGATATCTATAATCTTGTGCAGTGCAAACAACGGATGCCTGTCGACTGTCTTCACCGCCGTTCGAGGTCGTCGTCTGCCACGACGAGCATCGGCAAATTTTTAAAATATTAATCAGCCCTTTATAATGACAGTGTTATCAATTAACTTTTTCAAGGGTATCACAAAAATTTGAACTAATGAGATGGACCCAAAACTCTCTGTGGTATGCTTTGAACCCATGCTAAGGGCCCGGCTCATCGTTCCGAGCATCGAGCGCAGATGCCAGAGGTCGTCGGAACCGCGCGGCCTCAGCTCAAATTAAATCAATCGGAGCTGATGCGATCCAACCTCAGAAAGTATTCAGGCTCAGCTGTTCACGGCCGCGAAGCCGCTCCGGATAATCGGCGGTTTAATTGATTTTTAATCCTGGGATAATTGGCTAGATAATCTAAACCTTGTAATCCCCCAATACACATAGACGCGGGACCTGGGCAGACACCAGGCCCCATCAAGGAAGAAGCTTGTGTGTTGCAAACTGGATTGTACTTGAAGTTTTTCACAGCCTTCAGTCGCATACGAGAATAGAAATAAATGCGCAATGTGCAATGCGATGGGTCGATGAGGATCTAGGTGAGCTTAGGCCTCAGTGAACATGGAATTTTTAGTGGAAGAAGCTATTCTATCAAGTGAAAGTCCAGTCCCCACTTGGTTGCTGCTTCCATATCACCCTGTAAGTGCATATGCGTTATGCTGGTGATGTATATTCAGTGAGATTTACACAGGTAATAAGTTGAAAAGCTTAGCGACGTGGATGGCAAGGATAACTTATTCCAGTCTCGTTCTCCTAAATAGAATTTAAACTTTCTATTGGATATCACCCTAAAATGCATTGCAGTTGTCTTCGAATTTTGGAGCTACCGGGAAAGTTGGATAATATGGAATTCACTGGTGCATACTCATGGTCGGGCGCTTCGAGATTTGTTACAGTTGCAAAGTGAATAGATATCTCAGAATACATATGATTTGAGTGGTTAATTACTGGTATGAATAGGCAGCACGTCCCAAGGCTCATCATCTTCAAAAGCACGGAACTCTCCAATATATCCTCTGAATCTAAACATATCGGCGGATGGAATACGATAGCGTTCAATCAGCTCGATGACTTTAGCCAACGTAGTATCACGGTCTGCATGTTTAAATATTGTTTCTTTGACGTGCTCCTCAATCTCATGGTGAATTTGGGTCTTCGTGTTGGATTGGTGGTATGCCTTCGTGGCGAGTTTGATGAGTCGGCGCGAAACAGGGAGATGTGAAGCACTGCTTGTTGATATCAGCCAGAAGAGATTTTGCAATATCAATGTCAAATCGACAACATATGCCATCAATCGCTTTACGGTGCTGCGCCTATGAAAAAAGTTAATTTATCTTGTTGTTTAATGAAATTTACAGCTATACTCACGACTGTTGATATACATCGTATACCCATTTTGCGACTACGAAGCTTGCCATAATTGGTATGACGATAGGTGCAGCTGTCCCAGATAGAGCGGAAACTATACCAGCAATGGTTCCCACCATAGAGAGGCTAACGGATCTGAAATTCATTCAATTAAAGAAAGGAGACCAGTCAAAATAGATCTTACAGTCCTTTTGTTGGGTTCGGCGCACTTCGATCCCCTACGTCGTCCACTATATGTGTCATCAACGCCTTGAATTCTTTACTATGAAGATGCTGCCAGAATATGAGTGACACAGGTAGTGCATATTGTATAAATTAGAACGAACCTTATGAGGGTCTTTGAAATTCCACACAGTTAAAATGTCGGTGTGGATAACGTCCAGGCACTTCTTCAAAGTCTTTCCTGGAAAATTTGTGCTTGAAGCCAGCCCGTTCCAATATCCTAAGAATAAAGGAACACTGGAGTCAGTTATGTGGAAAGAATCAGACTTCTGATCACGAACTACTCTTCCCTACACTAAATATGAATAGACCTGAGATTCGCTAATCACTGCGTATAAAAGCAAGGAATACGCTCACGCGATGGATCCATCAATCTTGACACTAGGATTGACCTTCTGAGCGATTGCTGATACTATAGATGCCTCCCGCGCGACATGCTCTCGAACGTTATCAAAAGTAAGTTTAATCAAGTCCGAGAGTGTATGCTCGAAACCCGGGCTCGCTGAGAGAAGCAGTCAGATGCGTAAGTATGGATTTGGGTCTTATACGTACAGGAGACTTTCACGTGCGGAACATCCTTCCCCACTCGACTTTCAAGAGGAGTCGTACATACCTGATCCAGTGTTTCTCTAGCCTTCTCTTCCACCACTTCTCGCACTTCTTCTTTCGTCAAGTTCAACAGCTGCTTTGGGTCCAGTGTTCGTCTCGTACGGGCAACAAGCTGATCGTACTTGGTAAAAACTGCAATAATCGGCACTTTAAAATTTGATGACATCAGTACAGCTATATTCTTCAGAAAAAAACTTATTTGCTGACTTTTGCCTAACTCTCCATCAGTTTTCAGAGAAAGAAAACGCTCCACACCCCTTTCAAAAATCCGTCCACCAGCTCGTGGAATCTCGAAGCATAACCTTAAACAATAAATGACAATTTGCACGTAAAAGGGGAAAGAAATGGCCTACCAGACAGCATGAAGTTTGCTTTTGATATCGGGCATATTAATTCGGTCTTTAATGAAATTTTCAACAATTTCAACATTAGAATTTTCTCCGTGTTCAAATCCTTGGCTGTCATGGAGTACAAAACGGTTATTATCCATGGAATAAATTTCGGTGCTGATATCGGTTTTCCCAGGGTTTAAATCGGACACGTTCTGACATTAATAACTACGTAAGTCAATATACGTTGGTCAAAAGCTGAGGACTAACTGCGTGAGTAACTCCGAAGGCATTGTTTATCAAAGATGACTTTCCGACTCCTGTCTAGAGTTGGCCATACATAAACGAGGTCAAGCTTCGGTCACAGCATCATTGGATATTTCAATGAAGATACCTTCCCGATTACTAGGATACGAAACCTGAAAATATCATTATCAGAATAAGCAATCACAACTACATTCGAATAATACTAACCTGGGACAAATGCGTAGAATATCACCTGTTGTTGGTGTTAAGCCCCCATCCCGGATGGATGAATCGTCGAGACTGTGGCATTGTTGTGTAGCAGCAGCAGTTTCGTGCTGCACATATTGGCAAATGATCGAAGACAGTCAGCTTGAGTGCAGTAATAAGCAACATACCCGAATCGGTTCTACTCCTAAAGTCACCCCCACGCATATTGTGATATTCATGTCACAAGACCTCCGCCATTCTATAGACAGCTGGAAGAGTGGTTCGTTTAGGACAAGGAGATAAAATTTACCTCGCCGATTTCTCTCCCCGTCACTGAATATCTCTAGCAACTCCTCTCCGGTGATACGGATCTCTTGATCCTGCTGTTTTCCGAGCAGCATTGGGCTACGAGATTGCTTAATGCTAATTTTCAAGCATTGTGAGGGAGAGACACTTCTAGATTGAAAGGGCAGAAACTAAGAGTTCCACTGCGTATACCAGATCTCTTACTCACATAGGAGCTGGGAACATAACAACTAAGTCCGAATCCTCACCGCGATCCCAACGAGCATCTTGAGATACTTCATCAACGTGAACTTCAGCTGAGTTGAACGGCTTGGAACGCGAGCTTTGGAGTCTAATATCTAAGTGTCAAGTTGGTTAGAGGAAGATAACTATGGAAAGAGACTGTGGCTGGAGTTGTACCTGTAACATGGACGTCGGATCGTAAAGAAGATTGAGTAGACATCGGGAAGCAAGTCGTGATAGGGAAGAGTGCCCCAAGATAAGTTGGAGACCAAACACAGGACACTCCAGTCTTAGCGCTTAGTTTCCATCCCACGGTTTCCGGTAGCAGGATCAGTTTTAGTTAATCAGAAGCTTAACGCGGCCCCCGCATACGGCGCGCATGGTAGTGTAAGATAGAAAAAGAGAAACTGCATTGATACCGAAGGATGTAAGAGGAGGAGGTTCTAAAGAAAGCAAGATATATAAAATAAATTCCCCGTAACATGGAATAGGAGGAAATTTGCAAGAAACATTGCATTTTGGTGAACAAGATAAAAAAAAAGCATTTTGCTTAAGCTCGGCGCTCGATATATTTCAATCAGATGAGCCAGCCAAGCAAAGCCAAAGAAGTGCAAACTAAGTATCAGTGCGATCCCGGGTCTAGGGCTGTACATCGTCGCCGTATTTACGGGAATACGGGTGCCGTATTACGGTGACCGTATCCGTCCCGTCAGCGATGAAGGAGTCTATTGACGGGACGGTATACGGTACGGGATACCGCCATAAGTGGCCGTAAGAATACGGCCGTAACCGGCACGCTACGGCGATACGGCATAGCACTGATTGATAAAACTTGAGCCTTCACCTCCATTCGTCTAATTTATCTTTTAACGCGCTCGTTGTCACTTTTTTTACGCGTCATATTCAATCTTGATTCATTATTCCTCTTATATTGTCAATTACGCCAAATGCTTGTAGATGGTGCAAGTATAAGGTCAGCCACTGTTTCAGTGGAACATTAATTGCTCCTCTTTCGTATGCAATGGTCTGAAACTGCTTGCAGTGCACTTAAATCGCATAAATATACGATTCAGCATACTTTGAATGCCCTATATATATGTCTACTCTGTCCTCATATGGAGAGCTACATGAAGTGTTTCAAAATGGGCAAGACAACTCCATCCAAGCTCATTAACAGCAACTAGCAGGTTTCAGAGTTACATGCTACAACTCTTCTTGCACATGGGCAAGGCAAATTTCATACGACTAACACGGCAAAGCAATGCATCTTTTCAAATATAAAGGTCCAATTGAAATTAAAGTATGTGACCACTCATCCTACTTGTCTTTTTCTCATCAATGTCGACTGATCGGTGTGCGTTGGGCTTGTATGGCAACCTCATGGAACCTGAGGATATTGAGTTCTTTATGTCTGAAAGCGATGAAAAGCCAATAGCGAAGGATTTCAGCCAAGGTTTGAAATAATATTTTTTAAAGCAAAATGTATTACCTTACTATTTTAGCTCTCGGACGAGGGAATAGAGCGAAGAAGACAGACAAGCTCTCTGAATCTTTACTGGCTGAACAATTGAATGAGTTCGGGGTCCTCAACTCACTAGATGATGCATAAATGTAACAATAAATTATTTCGGGAATTGTTTATTAACTCCACAAACTTAGGCTGTACACTTGACTTCTACTCTGAGATCGACGATTTCATGGGACGACACCGTGATCTCGGTGCCCTTGAACTGTCAGATGATGAATGGAGTGCCATCTCTCAGGTTGCAAGGTGGCTTAAAATCTTCTGATCAGCGTAAATGTCTGTAACAAAAGAGCCCATGGTATCAACGACTAATGCAGTTTTCCGAGGTCTTCAGGAACATATTGGCAATATTTAGAATCCGTACTTCCGTATAAGACCGTTTTTACCGTATTTATACCCGTACCGTGCCGTCGTCATGTTAGCAACCACCTTACGGTGACGGTATACGGCTATTCCGTCGCCGTCTTAAGACCGTACTTATACGGCCGTATGCCGTATACGGTACGGTGTACAGCCCTACCCGGGTCGGGGAAATACAAGCAGTCTGACTAGTACCAATACCTACCCACAGCGATATCCACATCGCTCACCGATTTCTTAGTTTTTTTAAATACAATTATAAAAATTCTAACTTATTAGAGATAACAAAACATTGCTAGTACATATCTCCCTCACCTGCTATGTATTCCACCATTCTCCCATTCCGGTGAACGACTGCCACCATGGCCCAGCAAATGTCGGATCATGACAGGTACCAGTCACTCGGCCTTCACTATCTCTAATAATTTGTATCAATCCTTTCCCCTCCCACGATAAGAACGTCAAGCTTGGAATAACATCTATATAGTTGCTGATCACATTAATCACTTTCATGGGGTCGAATTGGGTCGAATACGGGATTGCCTCTTTTGGAGTTCTGAAATACAAAGCTTCGAGCTTTGGAGCGTTCAGAAGGACAGAAGGGAGTACTACCTATAGAGGATAGTTTGTTTCAAGTGAACAGCTCATGCGATTTTGCTCACCCTCTTATACGGCGTCATCCCGTCAGCGTCAACAAAAAGCTCCTCTAGGCATTGAAAATGATTTGGATATTTCCCACAAGTACCGTCAGCCAATTGATACCACGGATATTCCGAATCGATAGTCATTTTTAATCTTCTGAGACTTGGACAAACACGTGGAAGAATACTCAGTATCTTCTGGTACTGAGTTGAATCAAACTGGAGATCGAGCACCAATTCCTGTAAACGCGGGAGTGATTTATTGCTTATCTGAGAAACATATTCAGTACTATGAATAAAGCGCATGGATATACATAATTACGGTGAAAAATTCAAACGCCATTCGTCGGTCATACTCCATATCATGATCGTCACCGTCACTGATAACGTTCAATCTGACGATCTTACCGCGTAATATTGGATTTTTCAGCATACGGTCAATCCCTACCTCCTCTGAACCAAAATCTGGGAGATCTTCATTCTATATGAGCTGTGCTATAAATGGCGAGGATTCGAGAGACCTTACCATCAGTCTCCATAGCGTCTCCGTCATCGCTCCAACGATCATTTCCCCTGCTTCCAAGCATTTCAACAACTTCTATGCTTGGAGAATTCAGCCATAATACGCGCATGCCAGGACTGCAGCGCTTGCAGCAGATATGACGAAGACTTGTAGATGAAACGTGCGGCAAGAAATCAAGATCGGTATCTTGTTCTAAGTCTTCAAAGGTCGCATTGCTTCTATCAAAATCATAACCACGGTCAATGCTATGGTCGTTGATTTTGCACCCTTCAATAGTCAAGCTGAAAAGGGATGGGAGCAAGTTGATAACCATGTTTACCACTTGTACATGAGCTCTCCCCTCGTAATGCATGTTATGACAATTGATGTGAGCGTGGGTTACGTTCACAAGTTTGGATAGCGACTTGAACTTCCTTCTATCGACATAGTATCCACTTGGAGATACTCTTAAGCATCGCACCGCGCTGGCTCTGCCTGGATCGAGTGAGAAGTCCAGAAGCCATTGATTTAGAGCGTGTGATCGCTCCCCTCCCACCTCGCCTTTGAGATGTATTTCACGGAAGACAAGAGGTCGCGCAATTGCAAGTAGTACGTGGTTTCCGGTGAGGCACACACTCATAAGATCTCTCTTGCCGAACGGGGCGAGATTGCAGAGGATGCGAGTTATGAGTTCCACAGGCAAGTGAAGAAGCTTAGTATCTGTTGAGGTTTCCATATTCAACGATTGTCCAGTCGCTGCTGCCAAGTTGTCATCTGTGAAGTCAGAAAGTAACCATATATGTGATTCGTACAAGCATGCTCACTGAATATGCCTCAAAGTCGTTAGAAGTAAAGACAGACAAGCACCGCAGCGCTCGCCAACTGATGGCTGTGACTGTGCCAATAGATAGGCCTCGGGCTCAATTGATGATACAGCCCTTCTCATAACGATACTATCATGATCAAGGAGATTCAATTTTTTTTGTATTTCAGCTGGTCTGCCATGAATATGCATTCTCTTGCCTCAATATCTCATATGTAGATAGTCAGACATCTATTATATTAAAATCTGAAATTTTATTTGAAAAAGGATGGACAGAAAAACCAGCGGAGCATTTCCGCGTCTGAGAGTCCCAAAATCAAGGAGATTCAAACGATTCGT
>JASFDH010002361.1:0-11147 GCA_036937195.1 Nidularia pulvinata | reverse complement strand
AAAGGAATGAACGATACTTAATACATAGTGCGCGGGCACTAATATCGGGATTAAGACTAGGCGAGAAAACACGGCTTTATGGAGGCGCGTCGCGTTTGGGATGTCACGGGGTTTGCTTATTCCAACAAATACAGCGTCGTTCTCCTGCTACGTCGTCGCTGAGAACTCTTTTTACTTTATATGTCAACTGTGATCGGTTCGCAAAGTTGATGATCAATTTTCTCGAGAAGCAATATGTATTCAAACTCGGTCTAGATGCTGCTATTCCTACTCAATTGAGATAGCTAGCTACAACTTCGTGCTGACATTTGCTATTTCGAAATATTTCGAATTTACCGAGGGGATAACCCTGGGAGAGAGGAAGGAATGGCAGCTCTAGAACCCTGAAATCTGAGTTCACTGCCTTCGGAATATTTGTATCCTGTCTCCAGCGCCGCAAGTCGTGGATGAATCACCAGTGCATGGCATATTGCAGTCCGAGAAGGTTGCAAGAGCCCCAGGACTATGTATGGTGTTGTCGCAGTCTATCGTACAACTCAGAAATAGCGAGGATAAATGATATTTTTGAGGGCTTACAGCATTCCTGATTGATTAATCGTAGGCACGAATGATATTCAATAAGGTTAGTGATTAGTCTGGAAGAAATCGAGTAGCACGTACTCTACCAAATTCAACGCCGGCGTACAAGTAGTTACCGGGGGCGCAAAAGGCTTCGCATGATGCCACGGTCATGCTACTCACGCTTGTGTATGATGCGGTCCTCAAAGTACGTGAAGAGGTGGAATCACTTTGAAATGTCAATTATAAAGAAATACTGTGAGGAAAAGGCCTCGTAAAAAAAACGCCCTCACGTGTAGCATCCAATTGAATTCCAAACTATGGGTGGGGGGATATCCTTCTTGAATATCTGAATAGCGTTCACTCCACCGCACCTGGTGTCCGACTCGCCAGTGCAATGGACATTGCAGTTGGAGTCAAAGTCTATTTGTGTGCTAGGGCTGTGTATCACATTATCGCAGTCTAGAAGAGATTTCAGTCCTCGGTATTTCTTTTTCAGGATATTGCGAGTGCTTACAGCAGGTCTAAGCCGGATCGAAAGGGAGATTAAAGACGAACGAAATATTCAGACATTATACAAGCCCTATCTACTCACCTGGCCGTCTTCAATTCCGCTATATAAGTAGGGGTCGCAAAAAGTGACACACGGTATAGAGGACATGCCAACAGAATCTGTATAAGAGGCTGCCTGAAGAGCCCGGGAAGTTGAAGAGTCACTGAAGGTAATAGTCAGGAATAAAGAGTCGTAAGTCTTGATCTTATACCTGAAACATCCTTGGGACGCCCATCCTGCGGCTTTTACACTTGTAATACATGCCTTCAATCATTTATGTGAGGTGAATATGATGCGCACGCAAGCAAAGAAACAAATCCTGCAGCTCAACGAAAGACACCTACCTGTAGAAATATCAGAATGCAGAATGTCAAGTAGAATTTGCAGATGCTCTTGAATGCCATTTCTCTGATGTGATTGTAGGGGGCGAATGTTGGTGGCAGCATTAAATATGAGAAGCTTTATATCACACGTCCAATATCCAGACTAAGACACAAAATCCCTTCACCGACGTTCTCGCTGTGTTACCTACTACATCTTGTCCCAATAATATCGTGTTGGTTCCTCATTCACGACAGCAATCAGCACCTGGCCTGACGCCCATCTGCTATGCGTGGAAGTTGAGCGGCCTTCTCATTTTCTAGACGTAAAAGAAGATGCTTGTCATACACAGAAAATATAAAAGCAATGTTTCAACCACACTGGAGCCCTGGAGAATATTTATGCTAGTCAGTACAACTTTTGTGATTAATAGGATATATAGTTATTCTGAAAATGTCTGAACGACTTCAATTAGTTCAGAAGAGAACTATTTATAAAGCATCCTTGCTCCGAGAAGGAGGCTCACGACTTGCCGTACCTATCCATTTACCTATAAAATGGATTTCCTGAATGGATCAACAGCCCGTTCAGCCTACGTATGATACTAATCATGACATTTTCAGGTCTAGAGCTTTCGCTCATTCACAGGTCTGTCAAAGAAGATTCTGATATGCAGTCGTTCTGTGAGTGTTATCGTGTCGATCTGAGAAATGGAGATGCTCATCAAAGTGGTCGCGGTCAAATCCAATTGACCTGTACCTAAAGTTCTCTAGGTCTGATATCAAGTTCGCATGTTTCCCGACTTCCAGAGTTGCCTATATTGAAAACTTATCTCACCTGGATTGGACTTATGCACTGGAGCTCAAACTCTCTGCTAAACTCACAGTTCATAATTCTTCAGCATTCTAAATACGGGCGACGCTGTCGTCACTCTTCATGCCGGTACAGGGCCGAAACCTGCCCTGAGTTGTTAGCTAACGATGTCGCACTGATCTACAAACTTACCAGGCAAGCTTCTCCTCTGAATGGTTCTCCGGATATCCCTTGATGCTGCCTCAAATTCTCTAACCCAGGTGTTCGTTTGTCGAACACCGATTCACATTCCGAAGGAGGGGCGGAGGTGCGTTGTAACGTTGAGGAGGATGTAGGTAGCGGAACATTCCATGAAGGCGCAGTTAGGCTCATAAATAATTCCCGTATTCATATACTGGGATAAATAATAGCGGGGAGGGTATATAATCATGTTTATTTGATTAATGTAGTACTTGATACAAAGATAGCCAAAAAGAACAAAGCAAATAGAGAAAAAAATATACCGAAATCCAACGATTTCACCGCATCGCGTAGCATCCAGAGATCATGGTGATGATGGTCCAGCGCCCACTGGCTGCGCTACCCGCCTCCAAAACCATTGTCGCTACACCGCATCCTCGACATGCCGAACGAGGAGCGAGGTCGATGAGGTTCCTCGTGCTCGTCTAGAGCCGAAATCTGTACCAAGCAGTGTCAGCAAATATCGTAGCTCAGAATCCACATGTCTATCATGCAGACACCCCCCTAGAAGAGTCTTCCGGCACCTATGACACTATTCCAAGACCCAATCCCTCATGGAATGCGAGAGCGCATTCCGAATGCAGGGAGGAGGCCAGGGCGGCTTCATGCGGCATGTTCGAGAATCATGAATGTGACATGCGCGCCAAAGCTTGTTATAGTTGGTTTGGTACCGCTGAGAAAGCGGATTTCTTGCTATTAAGAGTTCTGGTTGTGAGGTAGAGGTCTGCGAAATAACGAGCTTTGTCAATAGGTAACCTATTACAAGCGCATACATACATACATACCATACGAGGATCTCGCGTCCAATCGAACCATCTGTCGTGAAAAGCTTCTAAAGTGCGCGGTTAGGACATGCACTTACATTCGACAAGCTCCGATGACTGGCAATACATTATCATCGCTCCCGGGTTACCATTCGTATCGGCCCTGAGTATTCATCACTTCTGGAAAACGTTGACATGCTGGGTCGAATGAACGACGCATTTTGCCAGCAGCGTTCGAGAATGGAGGAGGGCGCACTCAGAGTATACCACTGCACAGCTATCTCGCCTCGCCCGTGCTCGATGTTGCCGCAATGATATGTTCTCGACTTCTCAGACGGGCAGCGACGTTGCTGGCCTTCGTCGTGCTGTCTAGAGCTGTGAGTTGTTGAGAAAGCTATCAGTAAACGACTTTGCGGAGGACAGCGCACGTACCTGCGATTATCCCTTTAGACGGATCGCCCCAGCACCCTAGAATACAGCTTGCGCCTCTCAACTACTGCAGTTTCCTTGTCGAGCACCTATTTGCATCACGAAGGCCGGGAAGGAGGGCACCTTGGTATTGAGTGGCATCATAAGGTATTGACGACGTGGCGGGGGCGTCGCAGCTCGACTCATCGTCATTGATTATGGTCAGGCCGCGCGGTTGAATTGTATATTCACGGCTACGAGACTGAAAGAAAAATAGATTTTGCTTAGCAGATGCCACTTCGGAGTAGCGTTCATACATACATACTTTGGAGTCTCCAAGACATTCCTTCCCAATCGGAGCGAAGCGCAGTGGATGAAAAGTCAAGGGCACCGGTCCTAGAAAGCTTACGTGACTGGGGTCGAAGGACAACCAACATCCCCTTTAGCTCGCCTTCTTGGGGATCCCGATCTGTTGGCCTTCCCAGCTCGCGCTGCGTCGATAGTTGATTTGCAGGGGGTGCGGTGCAGGTTTTATGTGCCCGTCGCGTCGTGAGTAAAAAGCCAGCGGCTTCAGAGCGGGTGGGCGTGTAGTTGAAGTATTGTGAACGCGAGTTTGCTTTGTGGTCAACATACTGAATATAGGTAGGGAAAGGGACATACCTAGTAGCCACATCCAGATGTGTCTTGCTAAACACCATGTGCCGTAATGATGACATATTGCATTGGCAGCATACTAGTGCATAGACGCCGTTCTCCCACTTCCGGGGCAGTGCCAACTACAGAACTAGAAAATTCAGAGAGGAGCGCCGGCGTACGAAACGGCATCCAAGGGGGAAGAGCACGCGATGGAGAGCACGGGAGTGGAATGATGTGATGGATACCGGGAGCGACAAAAGCGGTTGGTGGTGTAGTGGCAGGGGAACTGTTCGTTGATGGCTTGAGGGCCTAATGGACGCTGATCAACAAGAAAGATGAGCATGATCAATGAGGGACGAGCAGATAGCGGGGCCTGTCACGCGTGTCGATTCGTAACACGTAGTCACTGATCGGTGCGCTCGCAATCAGCTCTGTCCAGGTTCTGTCCCTCGTACTTTAAGAGAAAAAATAGCAGCTCGCGTGTTAAAATATATGTATTTCAGTTTTTAGTAGATAATACAAAGGCGAATACAAGAAAAGAGCGAACAAAGATCGGGAAAAAAATGATTGTCCCGACAACGCAAAGCATCGAGTGTCGATGATGATCACGGAGTGATGGGAAGACGGTGCGAATGTGTTGAAGTTCCTCAGAAGTTTTTGTAGAAGCAAGTGGAGCCACAGGGCAATGGGCCACGGCAATCGACGCCATCAAAGTTGAGAGGAGGAAGGGAAGACACGCACGACGACAATCCTGGAGGTAGAGACAAGCTTGCTGCTTCGACGTTTTGAAGGGGATAGTACTGTCTTCCTGTCTTAGACGCGTACAGTAGGTGTCGTGCTTTTGAGCGAGTGGGCTTGGAAGTGTGAGTAGAATAGGATAGCAGAAAATGATAGTAGACGCACACCTTCCATATTGTTGTGTCGTGTGTGCCACAGGTGTCAAATACGCTTATACTGTTGTAACGCTCATGGGTGTAGGAGCACGTCATAGTGACAGGTGCACTCACGTTCCGGACACCACCTCCTTGCACGGGTCTGCCAACACCCCACAATGCTATCCAAAACCGAAACAACCGCCGCTGCTTCGTCGAACCATCTCAAATCTTATAGGCAGGTAGGAAGATAAAATGAGTTTGAAGCTGCAGTGTCTGCATCAACGGCGGTGTGGCGCTTGAAAGTGATAGGATGGCACCTCGAGAACATGCAATAGGGTGCGGCGATGATCGAGAGATGGTGCGAGCACGAGTGAAAGTAGTGGCCGGAACAACAGCCGGTGATTCTGCTGGCAGCGATCGAGGATCTCGAATGAAGGCAGATACGCGGCGAACAGTACATCTGTCCCCGTGCCCAGACTCCACAGGTATTCCGTCCCCTGCCTTCGCTCGCTAATACCGTGGAGTCGTTTTCTCAACATTTGACAGGGGAATCGAAGGTGCTGTCGCTCATCGGGCCGTCTGCGAGCCGAAAGTTGTGGAGAAAGTCGTCAGTAGTAAGGTTTGAGGAGATGCAGCTCACGTACATCGCGATCATCCTCCTGCACGTCTCCCAGCGCACCATAACATAATTCGCACCCCTACAGCTCTGCCATTCCCTCATCAAACGCATACTCGTATGCTGAAGGCAGGAGGGAGGGTGCCACAGATTGAAGAGGTAAAATCCAGTCTTGATGACCTTGCCCTTCGGTGATCGAAGCCGGTACCGGCTGGGGCAGGTGCCATTAGGAGTTCCTCATATTGCAAATTTTCTGTAACACTAGCCATTTCTTGGGGAATCTCATAGATTTTATCATTTTTCAAAACTAAGTAAAGTAGTTAAAAAAACAAAGCATGGCCCCTAATATATTTTAATATTTATGAGAACTTTCATGAGTCTGAGCTGATATAGTGACTTGGTATTTGCAGCAACTAGAGACTTAGTTTGTCCATATATAATACTTGTACAAGATGAAAGGGAGAGAGTAAAATATATTAAACTAATTCTAATGGCTACATTTGAGTTATGGATTAAATGGATATAGTGATTATCTACAGCTACTAGCTTGCCATGGTCTGCCAATCACATTTAATGACTCCCTGAAAAACATGGCTTGAGGAGTATAACAAAACTTCATTCTAGCTAAGATGTGAAGTTTCATTCCCAAAGGTAATTAGGAACTAGAGGTTGTAGGCTATGACAGTGCTACATTGGAAGGATTTCTGATAATAACACTACAGGTAATAGCTGTCAGCTTCAGTTCATGTGCTGTGCCCTTCCAGTTCTCATGGGCCTTAGATGTGATTCACATGTCAGAAGAAAGTATGGTGGGGTGGGAAAGTCGTCAGAGATAACTGGGAGGATTGATGACCAGAGACTAAGTCTAGTGTTGAAAGCAAGGAAGACTAGTTGACATAAATCAACTAGAAGGAAAATCATAATAGGGGTTGGAAAGTCAGAAAGCAGATATAACTCAGAACTTAGTCATAAGACTTGATAGGATCTTGGGTGATATTCAGATCAGAGACTACAATACAGAACTGAGCTACTTAAATATAAGTATTGCTAATTGTAATAATAAAAGCAGAAGTAGCAATACTATGAATATGAAGAATAATAAGAGTCCTTGACACATGGTGAAAATGGATGCAGAAACATATCTGAGCAGAAGCATACATAGAAATAGTGTTGTAAAGTGAGTGTCAAATGAAATAAACAACAGTTCAGAGTTTAGTGAAGAATGGAAATAAGCAGAAATGGTTGGAAGCATATCAGAAATTTTAGTGGGATGTTGGAAAGGTGTCAGATGAATCATGGCTATAACATAAGAAGATAGTATATGTTAGTCTTTAAAGGAATAAGATAAAAATACCTTTTGTGTTACTTATCTACACTACTAGTAAATGATAGACAGGACAGCTAAGGAGATATTGAGTATGAAACAAATACATGGAGAAAACTAGACTCCAAATAGGCTACTATCAGTGATAAAACCTGCAATGTATAAGAAAAGTTAGCAAGTGCATGGTGGAGCATATGACTGCTATAACATAATGTAAGCTACTCCACTAAAATTTCTCCACAGCCTATAGATCACACCAGTAGGGACTCAATATAGTGGTCAAAAGATGTGAGAACTTTAATACCTCATATCTTTAGAAGAATGTAACTGAAAAATTATCAATGATGTCCTCATCAAAGCAACACCAAAGGGGGCTGGTGATTCAGGTAATCTGTAAATGTTAGACAAAGAAAAATTTACTTACCAGCAGGTTGGCAGCAGTAGCCCACAAAACAAGATGCAAAAGAAATGCTTGTGTGGTTCAAAGTTGTGTCATATCCCATTATAGCTGTCACCTATCACCATCCTGTCACACTCCAATTCACCATAAATCCCAAGTCCTTGCAGCCAAGTGTTGACCATGACATCCATATCCTGGCTGACTATGTGTTTCAGATATTCCACATCAAGTCTTCATTTCATACTAGTCTGCTTTCAAGTTCCTTATCTTTCATTTCCAAAAAGCCATTTAGTTAGCTACCTTAGTCTCCACATATTCTCTGTTCACCTGACTCTCTCCACACTTTAGTTACAACCTGACCTCTACTTCCACTTGCTTCATTGGACTTAGTATCAAATAGCTTATCTCTAGGAATAGTATTTAAGCAGTAGTATTCAAGTTGTACTTCTTCAGTTTGTTAATTGTATTGTCAATCCACTTCCTGGTTGATATGATCCTTATGCTCTCAACCTCTTGCCTGCTACTCTGGCCACTCCAGCCAACCTTCAGCTATAACCTTCATTCATCTTCAACAAGCTGAGCTCTCATTGTCTATTCTAAATACAGGACTAGGATAGTGGGTGGTACAGTGCATAAGCTGAAGCCAATGTCCTATATTTTCTAGCATCTATAGGTATCATACAACTCACTCCCTGGCTGTATCATCCTTATTGTCTTGCCATGTTTAGGTCTTGACAAGTTGACAAAGTTCAGAGTAGGCTCTGAGTATGTGCTATGTGATAATTTACTTACAAAAATCCAGCCTTTTGATGACCACATGGGTAGCCATGGAGAGTGGGGAGATGAATTGAGTGCTGATGGTGAGGTGACATAGAATGCAGGCAAGATGACAATGTTGGTTGGGCCCATTTAGATTCTTATTTGGCTCTTTTAGTCAGAGTTCCAAGCATCTTGTTTGTATTTGCTTCATACTGTTTATTTGCTTTCAAGTCCTTCAACTCACTTTTAATTCAGCTCCAATTTGCTAATTATTTAGTACATAATCTGCAGTAGCATCTTTTAACTCTGAGGCAGTTTAAAGTGCTCAAGCTTGTAAATTTGGAAGTAGGACCTAAGTACTTAACTTTCAAATATGATAGCATCACAAAATCTTGTGAATAATACCACATATTGCCATTTTATATCAAAGATATTTTATTTTAGGATTAATTAAATAACTATCACACTACAGCTTAGTCCAATGCCTATAAGGATTTTAACCCACAATGTCAAACTTCAAGAGAAGCTAACAATGTCCTTGATCTTTTGGAACACATTCACTTACCAGTGAATGAACAGTTTTGAATATTAGATAGTGAAATTTACATGTCATGGAACCTCCTCATTTCTTTTCTTCAAAATGAGAACAAGATTCAAAGGCTGAATCTAGCACTTATTTTACCTTTTTCAAACTTAATGCAGAAATAGATGTGCTCAACTGAACTCATCTGAGAGGGACAATGCAAGGGCTGCAGCTGATGAACCATAAAGAATAAGGTTTAAAATGAGAGCTCCATTCAAGTATAGTATCCAGAACATAAACATGTTGATGAGAACTTCTTCAACATTGTGCATTGCCAGATCTTGGCCTGGATGTGATGGAGGGTCACATCATTGTACAAGCAAATAACTTGCCATTGTGTAGTTTGATGTGCAAGACCCTATAGACAAAACCTTCAGATATCACACAAAAACAAAGAAGGCCTTAATACAGATACAGAGATTGGACAAGATTTTAGTGTATATTATAAATTTTAAAAAATTCTTAATTTGGGTATTTTCTGATGGCAGCAGTGCAAATCAAGGACACAAGGTCTTAAAATGAGTTGATGACCAGAAAAGATTATGTTGAATATTCACCTCTACTCTCTTCACCCCACATCAGCATTTCAGCAAAAACATTTCCAGGTTTTGGCCAGTTTTTACCACTTTTGGGGTTTCCAGAAACTTGAGTGGAAATAGATTTCCAGTACTTCAACAAAATGTTGATGAAACCACTCCTCACAATGATATTTCAGCTCTCCATCATTCATCCCTTGAATAGAGCCAGGAATGCCAGACAGGTTTCTGAAAAAGGAGACATAGGTTTCCTAGTGTGGAAAATTTCCTGGTTTTCAATGTTTGGCAGGAGGTTTCCAGGTTTTCTTGGTTAAGAAACCTGTGGAAAATAATTTGCTAAAATACTGGTGCAGGATCAGCTTTGACTCTGTGTTACTGGCCTCCATGCTGGTGATGCATTGATGTTCAATATTAGGACATGGGGTGTGAGTTCAATGAGCTGTGTTGGCATTATCTCAGATGAGGCTGGGCCATGAGTTCAAGCACCTGCACATTAAAGGTTCAATGCTATGTCTATCCATGGGTGGCTGCTGTTGAGCTAAAGGGACCTGGTGAGCAGGTGTATTTGAAAGAAAATAAAGTGTAATCATGAGATGTGCACATTCCTTCACAGATGACTTACTTCCTCTCTTCAATCTCCCCAAGCCATCCCTAGCAGCCTGAGTTCTGAGATTTGATATCGTAGTGCAACATGAAAAGTCAAGGGGCAGAGCAGGGCTGGCTAAGGTCATGGAGGCCAGAATTTGCACTGTAAATTGTATGGAAGTGGAGACAAATGTTCAGTCATTTCAACCTTGTGTGCAGGGAGCATCATTGCAGGCCAGCTTTAATATGCTGATGGGGACACCTGTCAGAATTTGTCAAAATAGGCATTAGACAATGGGGTGGTGCTGAATTAGGACCCATACCTTGCAGATATCCCTCTACAAGGGTCTCCTGGCTTCCCACAATGTAGCTCCCCTCCTCTTGAGTACAGTAAGCAGGAATGAGATCTGCACAGCCTTGATATGACTTGATGTCATGGGCATGAGTGCTTGGCAACAGTTCACATGACACAGCTGAAAGAATATAAGAGTTAGCAGAGAGAAACTAGTATACAACAGGAAGTGCATACACAACACAGAACTGAGTTAAGACTTCAACAAATGAGAGAATTTCTCTAGTTTCCAAGGAGAAATTCTCCTCCTCATACCCTTGAAGCAATGATTGAAAAGTATGCAGGTATCAGTGGCCTTGTTGGTGCAAATAAAAAGATGACATATCCTATTTACCTTCATCACAGTGCCACAGATCAATATTATTATTATTGCATTAGAAAAATGTGTCATTTACATTGCAGAGTTTGGCACACCCTGAGTGTGTCACAGTCAGTATAGAAATACTTTACAGCAAAACTTGTATTGATAGACCCACTTCACAAATGCAGCAGTCAGGCACTTCTCATCAAAATTTTCTCAAAAAGGTTTAACAGCCTCTGGTACTTGGTCACCATTGTTTGTAAGCTAATCAATTCACCACATTCTATTTGTTGGGCCCCATCAATCAGTGAGAGCCTTGAGCACAATATTTTGAAAACAGATCTATTGATAAGAGTTTTGCTGTAATGCAGTTACATATCATATCACTATACAGCACAGCACATGTCATCCCTGCACTGCTCACAATCAATCCCGACACTTTCCTGACTTCCTGCTCATCTCCGGGTTTACTCAGGTTTACTCCAGTCCATTTCCATTTTTGTACTTACTTTGTTTCAGCCAC
>JASFDH010002360.1:0-11148 GCA_036937195.1 Nidularia pulvinata | reverse complement strand
TTACAGTCCAAAGGGTGGTGTCGGGAGGAAGGCTGCGACCACTCGGAGCCCAAGGAGGAGCATACCTCGACTCAGCGAGAGGCAGAGAACGGATGGTCCAGCGCCAGCGGGTTGGACAACTATGGAAATAATCGTAAATACAAGTCAGGAAGCGAGGGCCTCGGCACCTCGTCGTCGCGGTCGTGTTTTAATTTCCAGAAAGGAAATTGTCGGTGGGGGGATAGATGCCATTTCCGTCATGATGCGCCGGAGGCAGCGAATGGGATTGGGAATGGCGATCGATGGGATGGTTCGGATGCGGATGGGTGGGGGGCTGAAGCTAACGGGTGGGAGTGGAAGGGGGAGGCTGTGGACGCGGAGGAACAAGCGGTCACGAAGGAGGATGATAGCTGGGGGAAAGAGGACGAGTGGACGCCGTGGAAAGACCAAGGAGCTCCGGTGGAAGCTTGGTTTGCTCCAGATGACTCCGCTGCGGCAGCCAATGGCGACGAAGAAAGGGGAGCAGAAGTCGATGCGCACGAGAATGAGTCACAGATCGCTGCCGCGGACGAAAATGCCGAATCGTGGTCTGCTCCTTGGCCAGAACCTCCGAAACCTAGTGAGCCTCAGAAGATAAATAAACCTTGTAAATCATTTGGGCAAGGCTATTGTCCGAAGGGTGACTGGTGCTTGTACTTGCATATACCGCTTCCCGAGCCAGGTTCTGGAGCACGAGATCCTCCAGCGGTATCTTCAGCGGAAGGTAATCTCCCGCGCGAGGAAGCACAGGTTGAGACTGATATTCAAGAGGAGGCTGCTAATGCCGAGCCTGAGGAGGAAGAGACGAATGACTTCGATAGTTCCTCCGAAACTGTACGTGTATTGTCCTTATTTACATGCTTTGCTTACTGACAAAAAATTTTCAGTACTACGAGCATCCTGTAGTGGACCGGACCATGTTTAACTGTCAAGTCCGCTTCGGATCCGACTCTATTCCAGAGGAAATCATGTCTTCGACGGAGTCGAGGAAAGTGATACTGTCGAACCTGGTGCCAGACGTAACAATGAATGACATTGAAGACCTCGCAGGAAGTTTCGGACACATTGCAGAGATTATATTGCTCAATGAACAGGAAGAAAGCTCGGAAATTCAAGTCGAATTCGAAGACGCCTCAGCTGCAGCAGATGCTGCACTTCGTCTTCATGGGCAGCTATATCATTCGCGGCAGCTCTCAGCCCTTCTGCATACCCGCCCGCATGTGGATATCAAATCACCCCTGGAATGCCGAACGGTCAAGCTTTCCTGGCCGCTTGCGACAATGATTGCATGGGCTCATTATACGTCGATCACCAAGGCGAAGGCTGAAGCGCTGAGACTGGATGGACTTGATTGCGGCGGCAGGCAGGTGCAGAGCTCGTTTGTCAGACCTACGCAGAAGAATTATTATGCCGTGAAACTGGCTAATCTTCCGCCGAATACTACGAGAGATGTAATCGCGGCACTCTGCCCTGAGGTGGCCACTATAACAATGGGAGAGCCGACATACACTCGATCTCCCCTGGATGATATCCGCGCCCTACTCGTTGAATTCGGCGCTCTGGATGATTTCGATGTGCTCTCGTCGGACACGCCCCAGTATAAAGTGGTAGCGTTTGCGACGTTTAGCACCGAGGCGGCCGCTGAAAATGCAGTGCGGGAGTTGTGTGATAAAAAGTACAAGTTCCTGGGAGATCAATCCTTCGCCGTGCAGCAAACATATTATGGCAAATATAGCGTCTCTCAGGCGCTGTTCTGTACCCTCGTCCGCGAATTTGACCGCCTTCGAGATAAATACGCCACAGAAAAACATGTCAAGATCCGACACCACGTCGATGACACGCCAGTCTGTGTACGCATTGAAGGCTCGAGTGAACAGCCTACGATGTTTGGCAAGGCCAATGCGGAATTGCTTCGACTTTTGCGTGGTGACATGTTAACCAGGGATGGTGCCCTTCTATGGGATCCATACTTCGAGACGGAAAGTAGCCTCAGAGCACTCGAGAAACTTAACAAGGACGCGCCCTACTTTATCCAATGCGACGAGCGTGTTCAAGCTATCCGTCTTTTCGGCGACAATGCAGGGCAGGAGCAGGGCAGGAAAGCAGTAATGCGCTTATTGCAAAAGGTGCAGAAAGGCCAGTGCGAAATATCCCTGGAACGGAGCTCCTTACGTGGACTTCTGGACGGCGGATTGAAGGCTCTCCAAGATGATTTCGGAGTCAATAAGGTAACGCTCGACGTTGTCGACCCGAAATTGATCCTCAGAGGTGAATCACTCACTCTCATGTCGGAGAAAACGCAGAGAATTCTTGCCACAGATGCAGCTGCCAAAACACAAATACTTGCGACCACAGATAGAGGCGTTTGTCATATCTGTCTTCGCGAGTGTGTGTTACCGATCAAGTTGTCTTGCAGACATGCCTATTGCACGGCATGTCTGCAGCACGCCTTGCGCGTAGCGGCCAGTCCGCCGTTCACACTTCTGACGTGCATTGCACAACATGTTAACGAGGAAGGCAAAACGACTCGCTGTGGCATGCATATTCCCTATGTTGTCATCAGAGATCTTCTGCGTATGGACGAAGAGGTGTCTTTTCTTCGGTCCTCTTTCCTTTCATTCATCCGCACTTCAGAGCAGTACTTTTTCTGCCCGACCATCAATTGCGAAGCAGCCTTTAAGACTCATGAGTCAGGCTTCGTTGTTAAATGCTCGGCTTGCCTCTCTGAACTCTGTCCTTCCTGTGCCTCCAGCTTCCATGGTGGTTTAGTCTGCGCAGATTATCTCCGGGTTGGTGATACTGAGTTGTGACTAGATTACAACGGGTGGACACTCGCAAATTTGAGTCTAAGTATGCATTCCAATGACAATATTTATCGTTTCATTTGTCTTGTTCTTCATTTGCCTTCAATTCAAACCATGGAATAAGTCTCAAGTTAAAACACCATTGCGCAATCTTTTTTTCGCTCATTCGAACTTCACGAGAAAAATACATGGCTTTGGGGTAGGGTTCGACCACTTTCTGATAGGTAATACATAGGTATTACAATTACAGAGCGGTGGATTCGTCGGAATTGAGGATAAGGGTAACAAAGAATCGGATCATCTCCAAGAATGAATCAACGACGATGGCTGTAGACATATATGAGTATGACAACATTCATATCAATGCCGTTTCACTTACATTCGTTGACTGTATGTACACCAGACAGTACATCAGTTCCGTTTCCGCCGTTATGATGGCCATAGCGGAATATATGAGGAGTTAGCTTCCAGTAGTAACGAGTGTCTGGACGAGGGAATTCAGTTCTTAACGTGCTTCAAATAGGGATAGAAAACATATACCAGTATTTCCAGACATGATTCCAGGGGCAATATGAATGTTATCGGCACCCACAAGATTTCTGTGCGAGTTGAATGTCGCCTTGATCGTCCCAGACAGCAGTTCGTAAGGGGCGGCACCTTTCTCGGTGGGGGTAACAGGCGCAGGCTCTAGGGCATAACCGAAGGCATCGATCAGAGTCAAGGTACCGCTGGAGGGTGCATCCTCCTCCGAGATGCGAGTTCCAAACGCGTTGTAGGTTAGATTGAATTTGGATGCGAGTTTCGCTAAAAGTTTAGTGTCATGTTCTTTAGTTGCATCGACAGAGCTATTTATGTCTGTCAGCATATAATTTACCGAGGAGAATCGTCAACGAACCTCAAGACGGAGATGCGGTGGTTAACGAGAGCCCATGCTTGCTCGGGCAAAGCATTAGATTTGACGCCGCCTTCGATGAGATCGATTGCCTGAGTAGTACCAGCGAGACTTTTGTATACAAGATTACCGGATACAAATGACTGTAAATCATCCAAGGCCTTCTTGGAGTGTGCTGAGCGCTTGATGACTCTGCGTACTCGGGGAGGCAGGTCTTTAGCATGTTCTGCGATACACTGGAAAGTTGTATAGAGGGGGTCTTCTCTTCTCTATAGACTTGTCAGTTTTTGATTTTAGGCATCAAGCAAAATTGACTGACCAAGTAAACGTCGTACGGGTGCGTCTCATAATGAACCAAAAGTGCGGAAAGGATACCGATGCTCTATTCACACATAATCAGTGATTGCTGCGAGACCTTATTTCTTGCTTACAGTATGGCTTGGGGGGATACTGGAGTGGCCACCAGGTGCAGTCACCTGAACGCGGACGTCCAGAGCCCCCTTCTCTGCGATACCAGGAGTGGCAAAGACACCTCCATATTGTTCCTGGAATCCAGCTGACATAAAAATTAAGTAAACGAGCCTAGGGAAGGAAGATGAACGTACCTCCTTCGTCGACGACGAACGCGAATCCGTTCTCACCATAAGCCTCTAGGAGTGCATGCGATAATGCTCCTGCTCCCTATATGAGAATTTAGTCACACGAAACAAAGAGACGTGAACGGCATACCTGTTTACCGCTAGTTTCCTCATCGAAACCGAAAGCGAGGACAACAGTGCGGGTTGGCTTAAATCCACCCCCGAGAAGGGATTCAATAGCAGATCTAATAACAGTGGGCAGACGAAAGTGAATAAATAAGTCGTTGCCAGGTCATCTTATGCTCACAGAATACCAATGAGTCCGCTCTTGTCATCTGAGCTGCCTCGGCCCCATATACGCTTACCTGTGCGATGAGCATGAACGCAGTTAAAGCTGGATTAAGAATTTAAAATACCATCAAAATATCCAGAAAACGGAGGGTGTGTCCATTTATCCACTGTAGTGGGTGCCACAGGGACGACGTCTGTTTGAAGAAAGTGAGAAACTTGAATGTGACTGTTGATGGGTAATGCCAACCTTGGTGTGCAGCCAAAAGAACCGGCTTAAGAGATGCATCGGAACCTATCCACTCGTAAAACAGTCCATATGTGTTGACCTTCGTCCTCTTGAGCGAAGTATGGCTGAAAATATGGTGTCAGAAAACACTAGACAAGCCTCTGTACGACACGCTTACACAAGCGGGAAAGCTCCCAGGAGATAGTCGTGGAACGGACCAAAGGCTTCCCAACGCGGATCTGTTCCAATTGCACCCATATCGTCAAAAGATTCCGTTCTATTGACATCGTAATGCATTTAGATGACGCGGTTGAGCTGGAAGAGATAGTGGTGTGTGCTCACGGAATTCTCACAGCATCACCTAGCCAGTTAACAGCCTTGCTCTTGAAGTCATCAGTCCCAATCTTCTCGCTCAAGTCGCTCCAGAGCTGTCCGTTCTTCTCTGGGGTAAGAACATCCACTTGCGGGCAGAGACTTTCATGATTTGTTTGAGGCCAGATGCTCAGGTCAAAGTGGCGTGCTATAACCCGAGCGCCATTCAGGGAGTTGTAGATTACGCTGAACACGAAGAGTCCATGGAGTAGGCGATAGAGCCGCGTTCTGGGCTTGGAGGTCTGGGGAGTTGGCAACCCTGATGCAGGAGTTTGGATAGGGAGTAGGCTATCGTCCTTTTTCTCTTGAGGGTATTCCATGTTAGTAGTGCTTCACGATACAATAGTCCGGAGGGAATTTATCATATGCTCCTGGAGCTCGCTAATATAGCCGGTTATTGCAGTGCTGCCGTCCTATGCGGCCTGCCCTCTTGTGCCATCTGCCAACTCCCAATCGTCATGTTGGACCGTGGAAGTTTGGAACATGGGTCTAAATTTACTAGTGGGGAAAGATACTGCAGAGGTGGGAAAGCCATACAAAAGCAAACAAGCAAGTGATTCCAGTTTGATACTTGTAATATAACAGGCGTATAGATGACCAAGCTTCTCATCACTACATATGGGATAATTAGCACTAATCCTCTAGTGAACCGTATGACGAGCGGGGTAACAGCGGCTTTGCCGATGAGTCATTTCAAACCTCTATCCTCACGATTAGGGCTGGACACTGTGGCCGTACTGAAGGTTCTACGGTAACCGTATTACGGACACCGTCTCCGTCCTGTGAGGCGCTTGAGAGCTTGGGTATACGGCACGGTAACGATATGGAAATGCGCCGACTGAGCCGTGGATGAATGGCCGTCGACGGTAGCACAGCTGGCAGGGGACTTTGTTAGCTACGGTAAAATATTGCTAAAATAGTAGCTTGCTTGTTTAAATTTTGCATGAATTTACCTACTCTGTAAATAAAAAATATGATTCAAGGTCAAGGATTTGCCAAATTTTCTTTGTTACGAAAATTCTAGACTAAGTTAATTGTATTCAACATCAAATGTTATAGAAACGAAACAATTAACTTAGCCTAGAATTTTCGTACAGGGAAACTTTGGCAAATCCTTGACCTTGAATCATGTTTTTCATTTACAGAGTAGGTAAATTCATGTAAAATTTAAACAAGCAAGCTACTATTTTAGCAATATTTTACTGTAGCTAACAAAGTCCCCTGCCAGCTGTGTAGGTAATGGCAGCCCGGTGTGGTAATTGCTTCTGCTTTAGTTCTTGGTCGTAGTCAGCGAGTCAAGAAAACCGCAAAGATGACTGCTTCCATGATAATTCTGAATGTTTTATTAACATCTTGATAACTTTCCTGTTTACCATACTACCGTTTATAGCAATAGGAGGCGCGGCAGCAGCATGAGCAATACCTAGAGTGGTAATAATCCAGGGGAATACACATGAAGCAACATGACAAGCAAAAAGGAGACAGCAAGCTTGAGATTTCGAAAGCAACAAGAAAATATAGGGGTAGTGACGATCCAGAGTCCATGATAGAATGCACCAAATACAAGTTCACAAGCAAGAGAGGTAAGCGAGCCCAATAGATACGACAGATAATCTGTGAAGACCAGAGGTGTGTCAATGCGAGACAGATACGCAGAGCACACTTACAAGCAGAGTGAGAACACCGAACATAGTCGAGAGCTAGCCGAATACGACACCAGTTGAGCCTCAGTCACCATCGTGTTAACGAGCGCCGAGAAATTGGCGTTAGGCTTCGGCATCGGGTGCATTGGCATCCTAGGCCTTGGCGCGCTTCGCTTCGTCCTGCGAATGGAGTGCTTGGGCGGCGACGTAAGAAGGTTGATGTCGATGAAAGGCACTTGGCTTGAAACAGTCGTGACTACGCCTGAAGGAGTGGGTACTTCGCTTGAAGGAGAGGGTGTTTTGCTTGAAGCAGTAGAGACTTCGCTTAGAGGTGTATACGAAGTGGGCGGGGTAGGAGAGGTGATAAGGAAAATAGTAACGTTGGCGAGAAAAACCGTATCTGGAGAAACATCCGAATCTATTGCTGCAGGAGGCGGGGAGAAATGAAGGTCAGCACCGACAGAGCCCCGAGGATCACGTACCATTGGCAGATAGAAAGTGATTAACATCACAGGCGAAGATTCGGAAAAGTTTACGAAAGTTGTGTTCTGGGTATAGTAGAAGGAATTGCAAGCTTTTCTAGGCTCTGAGGCATTAAGTGTACCTTCATTCTCAGTCTCGCCCACCACTACGCATTCGCTCTCGTAGCCTAAGCCATTGGGGCTCTCGACGGTCTCAACCTCAGCACTTGCTTCCTCATCATCCACGGCGCTCTCCACATTCACATGTACACTGACAGTCGCTGCTGTATTCTCTACAGCCTGACGGTGAGACGAGACCTGTATTAGAGTAAAAACAGAAGAAGGATTGGACGTAACACTGTTTTTGACACACTTGACGCAAGCCTTGAGGGTACTTTTCGCACGGGAGATCTTTTGGGAGAGTTTTGAGGACATTTTTGATTTGTGGATAAGTTTAGAGAGGAAGAGGATACAGGAAAATTCTGGGGAAGCAGGTGAGACAAGTGAATCGGGTTTAGATGGTGGTAGGAAAGCAAGAGATATAAGAGCGAAATAAGAGACACGCAGGGGATGTATAGGTGAGCATCATAGACCGATCGTAAGAGTCACTGTGATTCGGAGGATGAATGAGACTTCAATGAAACATAGAGAAGTGAACTGGGTTTGAGAAACGACGCGCCTATATAAAAAATCACGTGACCGAAAGTTGG
Organism: Nidularia pulvinata; assembly: GCA_036937195.1. Classification (NCBI taxonomy): domain Eukaryota; kingdom Fungi; phylum Basidiomycota; class Agaricomycetes; order Agaricales; family Nidulariaceae; genus Nidularia; species Nidularia pulvinata. The sequence goes on along the minus strand of JASFDH010002360.1, from coordinate 3,153 downwards.
AACTTGGCGCAGCTGATTCCAACAATTTGAGTTTGTACCGGGTCCTTACCGAGGGTCTGCATTATCTACAGCCTTATAAACTCGAACTAATTCATTCCCCCACTGTCTCCTATGTCCGAAACCCAGCTAACTCCTGCAAAGCGCCCTCGAATGGAATCTTCATCTTCTACTGCTGATACACCCATACAAAAATGCCCTAACATCTGGTTCGAAGATGGAAATGTCATTTTGCAGGCTGAATTCATGCAATTTCGAGTCCATAGAGGTGTTTTATGCAGGCATTCTTTCTTCTTCCGAGACTTATTTGGGGTACCCCAACCCCCAAGAGAACCCACAGTAGAGGGTTGTCCGGTAGTTCAGCTTTCAGACCCTTCACAAGAAGTAGAAAAATTCCTAGTCGCTCTGTATGACCGGTAAGTGTTACGGTGTCGATCATTCGTGCTGTAGATACATTAATTTTATATGTAGGTTCGATGACGCGGAAGGATCCCCATTGCTTTCCACTGTTCTGGCAATGATACGCTTGGGACACAAATACGACTTCCCTTCACTACGGAACGAAGCTGTACGCCTCCTGACCTCGAGATATCCCAGCACGTTGGAAGCATGGATTGATCGGGAATCTGCCGCGATTAAATCTCTTATTGCTCCAGGAAATGATTGCACAGTATTCGACGTCGTTAACGTTGCGCGGGAAATTTCTCTCCATTCTATCCTTCCAGCGGCCTATTATTCCTCTACATCAGATCTAGTACGTGCCACTGTTTTCATACGACACTTGTACATTCATACGTTATGCAGGAAGCTCTTTTCAATGGATTAAAGCGTGCAGACGGGACTATCTCTACACTTCCACCTGATGTTCAGCGAGTCTGCGTTCTAGGACGGGAGAAGATACTTGAAGCGCAAGGAAGATACACCCTACGATGGGCAATTTCAGGTCGCGTTATACCTTGCGTAGGCTGTAATAATCTGCGGGGTAGCTGTGAGCTCGTTCGATCCGAAGCCTTTGAAAATTTGTGGACACCGCTTCCGAGGGTAGAAACGGCTTTCAATAAATTTCCAGATCAACCCGTGAAATTTTGTGCAGTGTGCCAAGCCAAAGCGAAGAAAATTCACGAAGCTGGAAGAAAGGCATTGTGGCTCCTTCTGCCTTCATTCTTCGAACTAGCAGTAGACTGGGAACAGTTGAAAAAGCTGTAAGAGCCTATCCTAATGGTGAGTCCCTCACGTCTACTGTTTCTTGATTTCCGTCGTATGTACTAGATCTTGGTGCCGGCGACCATTCCCGATAGAGGGACGAGTCCCGCATGTGTACCTCCTTACTATGGCTGTCTGTGCTGTAGAAATGCTTCACTTCAATCTTCTTTGTCGACTGAACTTCACGCAAAATTGCTGTCACTGTTGTTGCTATAATTGATAGATTGTTTTTTTTTCTAGACCTCTTCAAATGTTAGAGGGTTAAAAATCGGTTCTATCGACTGCTATCGAGCCGTATCTCGCATGGGCACTTGAAATTGGAAGTAACGAAGCAAGCTACTCCAGACCCATGCTTACACACAACATGATTTTTTGTTAATGTCAGAGCCAATGTTTCTCTTTCTTACGTTACGGTCCCCATACCTGACAAGTTACGCGAGCGAAAATAGTTGGAAACCCCCATTCTTCCAGTATTCTAGGAGACTTTAGAAATAGAAATATCGGATGGTCAGATCCAAAGGGGCCTTGCAAACTGTCAAGTAAATTTTATGATTTAAATATCTCGACGTACGGGCAATGCAGGGAAGTCTGAATCCTACATAATACAGCTGTGCTCCGTTTTCGGGGAAGTATCACTGGAAATCCGAGGGATTCCGTAACCGTAACGAAAAAGTGGGAAGCATGCGGTTGATGTTAGACAATTTCATATCTCAAGATAAGCCGTGAGGAGAAATCTCCGTTACCCTGACGGTCTCCTGGAGTGGTTTATTCCCAGGATCGGAGAGGAGACGTCATGTGTGTACACTTTCTCTAGTCAGGGTACAGGCAGTTCCAGGCTTCCACAGAACAGGGAAGGTATTTTGCACGAAGTCCGCGGCATAGAAGGGAGGTGTAAAAATCCTGCTAGTCGCCTAGCATGAGGAGAGATTGAGTTAATTACAACTTCACGAGAGATATGTTGAACAGTAGATGGACACCTAGGCATCAGTACAGGTTGGTGGTTTTCCCCGAGAAGCTGGATACTCCGGAGCGCAATAACGGAGCTTCCAGAAACGAATCGTGTGCAGGAAGGATACTAGGGACCCACGGCTGATAAATATCCATCGACCCTCAAGCGGCAAAGTGCCAACACTTACTCAGGGAAACAAGGTGTTTACGAGGGAGATGCTCGGTATGGATCATGAAAGGCTTCTCTGTCAGAGCGCAGCAGATGCGTCAGTTCCGTTTCGCAGTCTATTTGAGGATATCATGCTGCGAGTAGAGCGTAAAGGAAGTTGTAAGCACCTGGCACGCCGGTAAGCACTTGAAGTAACCCTGTGAATCAGTTGATCAATAACTTGTTCTTGCTGTAATGTTGGAGCGGGGTTTCAATCCCACCTTACCCACTGAATGGTACGTCGAGACTCGTCGTGCAGTCAGTGCTCAGTAATCTCATATTTCCTCATGGAAAGGCCGCCCAACAGTCACAGGGCATTCAAACCCTCCTCGAAGCGGAGAAAGAAGCTGCCAAAATAGTGCAGCAGGCCCGTCAATGTTTGTCCATTGACGCCCGCGTACTCGCACTCGTTGGGCTAACGGAAGCTTGCAGATCGTGTTCAGAAACTCAAGGATGCTCGCTCAGAAGCATCGAAGGAGATAGAGGAGTACAAGAAAGCTAAGGATCAGGAGTTCAAGTCATTTGAGGCGTCGGTACGTGTCTAACTTCTATGCTATGCTCATCACTCTCATTATTGTTCCGTCTTCGTAGCATGCTGGCACTACCTCGAGCGCCCAAACAGCCGTGGATCGTGACACGGAGGTCAAGCTGCTGGAAATCACCGATTCCTATAGCCGGAACAAGGATGCAGTTGTCAAGAAACTCCTTGACCGTGTTGTCCTTGTCGAACCGGAGCTCCACCGCAACCTCAAGAAAGTTGGAGCATAGGAATAATACGAACCCGATTATGCACGACA
>JASFDH010002359.1:0-11148 GCA_036937195.1 Nidularia pulvinata | reverse complement strand
CACTGACTGTGCTATACAGCTGTCAGTTCTGCGACTTGGAATGCAGGCTACGATATTCGCGTTGATATGCAGACAAATGAGAAGCTTGTAGCTCTAGTCTACAAGGCCGTTATCACACAGAATATTGGGGAGGCATCGCTGACTTTGAACGGAGCTATCTAGGACTGGAGCGATATTCCTCTAACTCTCCAGACGGCAACGCCAACTTTTGGCCTGGGCATCCCGTCCGTGATTCGATGACTGTTGTCGGTGCACCAACCACCTCCCACTAAGCGACTACGTGTTACGCCTACCCAGATTGGATATATAGGTTCCAGTGAACAGTATTCATACAGCAGACCCCAGGAACAGCACCAGCGGCAGCAGTTCAATACACTCTCCCTTGATTATGATACCCCGCAGGCCCGCATCCGTACCTTTGATGTCACATCCAAGGAGACCATCAGTGCAACATTTGGTGTGCCCGGTCTGATGATTATTCCCAGCGATGGAGCTGAAGCTCGGCGCAACGATGAGCTGGTTGGCGGTGCCAAAGGTTGACGCGAAAACACATTTGAGTGTGAGTGACCCAGCACATCCATTGGCCTCGTGGGCTTCAGTCGCTGACGTGTTCTTTGCATACCAGGTGAAATTCAAGAACGCCTCCAGATGTGCTCTCCTTCCGGGCAAATCGGGTGTTTACATTGACGGGAACTTCATCTCTCGCTTCGACGTCCCGTCTGTCAGCCCAGAGGAGAGCTTTAATTGCGCACCTGGACTGGATCCATCCGTCCGGCTGACTTACCATCCTATGATGAAGAAGCTCTCGCAGCCTCTCATCATTCATAACACCAAAGCTATGCCCGTTGAGAGGATGAAGATCATACATCAGGTTCCGGCTTCTGAGGACGAGCAGATTACGGTAAAGGTGTTAAGCCCTGCACTCTCGCCAGAAGCTGTTGAAGGTATAAATGGGGTGCTGAAGGTGCCGCGCCCGGCGAAGGTGGCACTTGGATGTGTGTGGTGCCTTCCCAGGAGAAGGTGAATCTGGTCCTGCAGCGGGAGGTGGTGATACAATCGAAGACGGGTGCCATTGGGTTGACTTTGTAACTCAATTGTAACCACCGACTCGCAAATTGCGATGTAATCTGGATAAATTGCATTTAGTAAGATCGACGACTTCATATGGCCGTTGTAACTGTGCATACTCAAGTACAGTTGTTGTATATTACTGTTAGTATTGATATAGGGTATGCCCGTGGCCCTCGCCCCTGCGTCCATGTCGTCTTATGATGTTTGGCGTCCTTTCCCAATACAAACAACTACAAGATGGATCCGGCTTCCGTGATCACAATTCGCGGTTTGCTACCGATGACCACATGCGTCTTCCACAATTCCACTTAAGTTTCAACTAGCTCATAGCCTGACGAGCCACACTTTTGCTCGCTGTTCCGTCAGATCCGGAGTCACCCTTTGCTTTTCACACAAACAATTACATCGGTTCATACCTGGATTCCTATCAGAAAAGAGGTCCTCAATTAGCCTCAATTCCACTTCAAGCTGACCGCCGAGAAACAGCCATAGAGCATTCGGTGTAGCCACCTAAGTGATCTAGTAAGTCAATTCGTTCTCCTTCATACATAACTCATAACGATCGTTTGCTATGTAGCCACGTTACAGGCTCACGGGCAACTAAAATCCAACTGCGTCTGCAGTGTGCACACCTCTTCGATTGACCCACATCTATATCGCGTCCGGCCACGCGCTAAAAGATGTGACTGTTGTGAATCTGACAGCAGCAAATATGGCGGTGTCGTAAGTATATATGGAACCGTAAGTACATATAAGGTTGATGTGCAGGATAATTGCCGATATTCACCCAGACCTTACATTCCCAGACATCATCTACGAAAGACATCTTTTTATCCCTTCCGAAATGACTACGACGGATGCTGCTGTTATAGATGCACCCAACACACCCCCACCCCTCGAAATCAACATTATCGAACTCGTTTTGCTCAACGAAAGCAAAATTACTAACGTCAGCGTGTATTCCGCGAGACGTGCTGAGGTCACACGCGCCTTCAAGTTAAATGTCAAGACAGGCCGGAATCAGGTTATCATTACAGGTCTTCCAAACGCCCTTCTGAAAGAGTCTTTCAGGTAAGTTATAAGCATCATATAGCGAAGGCCTTATTCTGAATAACATGGACAGGGTCGAAGGACGAGGATTTGCAACTATACACGACGTGACTATATCGACGACTCCCAAGCCCCCGACTCCCACGTCATCAGAAGCGCTCAAAACCCTTCTTTTAAAGAAGGCACGCTGTAAGAACGCGCTAGAGCGCGCCAGGAAGGCCATCGCGTTGCTCGAGGCTTACCTCGGAACTCTGAATGCACAGCACGTAGATGTCAACCAGATGCGCGCTATTGCTGAGAACTACGACGCCGCTGGGGGACAGTTAGACGACAAGGTTCTTGAGCTTCAGAACGAATTGGAGGAGCTAGAGCTGGCGATTACGGCCGAAACTCTGAAGCTTGCGGGCCCGGTGGGTAATGACAGGTTGAAGCTGAAGGCAGCAGTCGAGTTATTCGCAGACATGGAGAGAGAAGTGGAGATGACTATTATTTATGGTGAATTTATTTATTATTAGCCTATATCCGTTACTAAATACCGCATACAGCTGTCACTTCTGCATCATGGAATGCGGGCTACGATATTCGAGTCGACATGAACATAAAGGAGAGTCCTGTGACTCTAGTATACAAAGCTGCCATTACGCAAAACACCGGGGAGGTGAGTTTGTGAATCATTGGCTTGCTACAGACATCGCTGACCTGATATGGATTTGTCTAGGACTGGAGCAATGCTGCTCTGACCCTCGAGACAGCCTCTCCGACTTTTGGCCTAGACGTCCCGACTCTCAATCGATGGCCGCTATCGATATACCACCCACCCTCGGGGAACTATGAGGCTCAGGTATCCGCGTCGCATGCTGACATGCCAGTCTTTTATACTCGGGCTCGAATGGCAAGTTCAACTGCTTCAGCGTCCCGTCCTGGCTCTAGTACATTCGCTTCAATTAATGCTGATATGCCACATGCCCGCCATCGCACCCTTCGTGTTACATCCCATGGGACCGTCAGCGCGACGTTTGGTGTCCCTGGTCTGATGAGTATCCCAAGTGATGGGGTGCCACACAATGTCACAATCGTGGAGCTGAAGCTGGACGCGAAGATGAACTGGTTAGCGGTGCCGAAAGTAGATGCAAAGATGCATTTAAGTGTGAGTGTCTCTCGATGGAAGGTTATCAGTTGCTGACGCTGTACATGCATCCCAGGCTAAAATCAAGAACGCCTCCGCGTATACCCTCCTTCCCGGTCAATCAAGCGTCTACGTCGACGGGAGCTTCATCTCGCGCTCCGACGTGCCCTCTGTCAGCCCAGACGAGAGCTTCGACTGTTTACTCGGGCTGGACCCCGCCATCCGGCTCACGTACCACCCCCTCATGAGGAACGTCTCTCAGTCGGGATTCTACACCAAAAGCACGACGCACCGCTTCACGCAGCGCATCACCGTGCATAACACCAAGTCCATACCTGTAGAAGGTGTCAAGATCATCGACCATGTACCGGTGTCGGAGGACGAGCAGATCACAGTGAAGGTTCTGAGCCCTGCGCTCGTTGTGCCAGATGGGGTGCTAAAGACGCTGCTGCCGGTTCAGGTGGCGCAGGGAGTGGTGGTGCAGTGGGACGGTGCAGAGGAGCCGGGGTTCAATGTGGAGTCGTTGGGGAAAGATGGGCGGGTACAGTGGACGTGCGCGATACCGCCCCAGGAGAAGATCAATTTGGAATTGCAGTGGGAGGTAGTATTGCCAGCTATGACAGAGGTTGTTGGGTTGACTAGGACATGATTTTATTCCATCATGCAGTATTGTATATCATGAAGTTTAAACCTATTCGAATTACTATTTAATGGAAGTATTTCCTCTAATTTGCATGCGCCGGTATCGATTACTTAGGGGTCATGTACTGAACAATAAGTTATGTTCAGACACCTTTACTTAATTTCATACAGCTGCATTTTTTCTGTCTTTCTTTTTCTCGGATCAGTTTCGTTTTTCTTTGCCATCCCCTTTTTGATACTCTTTGCAATATTCTTTTTTTTCCAGAAAATCTTTTGCGGACTGAGAAACATTTTATGCAACTTAGTACTCTTCTATTTCACATGGTGTGCTCGGAGATAGCATAGAGACTGTACATGTACATCTAATTGCTAAGTGGCAAAAATACAGACAGGCATGGAGCGGAGAAAGGAACTGAACCCGCGGCTTTAGTCACACGTCTATATGGTAATAGCTCGAAGCCCATAAGACATATGAGATACACGTCGTTGAAAGGCTGGTCCATCCTGCTGTTGGGGCACTTTATGCGCCTAGCACTGCCACTAAACATACCCCACTGCAAACAAATATCCCTCTCGATGTGCCAAATACACCACCCCAAACCGCCAGTCCATCCCAATCGACGTGACCTCGCGCAGGTCGACAAACGAAGGCAGCACTAGCCGGCGCGCGAGCACTCCCCTCTCCTGTAAGGCGTAGTGCACCACGTACAGCGCGCGCTCGTGCTCGTCATCCCACTTCCAGTTCAGCTCGGGGTCGGGCTCTTCTGGCTCGTCGAGCGGCATAACGTTCCCGTAGGCGTCCCAAGCGATATCTGCGCGGGACCCAACGTCTCCCGCACGGTCGAGCACTACCAGCGCGTGCGCCGCACCGGGGGAGAGGAGATATTCCGTCTCGCTGTCCCTGGCATGGGCGCGGAAGAGGGCCGGTTTGGCAGGGAGGAGGAAGGTCTGGGGGCCAGATGTGCGTGTGCTTGACGAGGAATCAATCCGAGGCGCAAGCGTGTAGTCAGCTTTGTCCACGCACGTCGGCTCTTCCGTGTCTTCGTGCGCACCAATAGCACCCTCGTCTCCAGACGGCCAGAAATACACCCGTGTCGAGCTCAACTGGCGATAATCCCCATGTAGGATGGTGGAAAGGGTGACCACCCCCGCGGGGGAATGGCGCAGACCTATAAGGGCCGCAAGATCGCTGTCGGTCGGGGTGGGGGCAGCGTGGACGGTGGGGGACAGTGAGAGGAAGACAGTTGGCGCGAAGGTGGGGGAAGGGGTGGAGAATGCGCAGGTGTCACTACCGGAGAGAGTGGAGATGCCATTTGTGGGATCATTACCCGTGATCGGCTCGGAGAAAGGCAGCACATTCCCCGGAAGATGATATACCAGGTGCCGTTCCCCGCTCGCGGGCTGTTCTGCATGGGAGACGACGACGTGCACCGCGCACATGGGAGCGGGGGAGTCGGGGCTGAAGCAGTTTATATAAGCGTGCTTGGGCTGGAAGGAGGGTAGGGTCAGCAAAGGCTGGGGAAGACAAGTCGAAGGTAGGGGGCATACTATCGGAACGGCAAGGTCAATCCTGATATCGTTTCTCATCCCAGTAACGAAGTTGATCGCATGTACAGTCAACACAGGCACAGGCGCCTCTTCATCTCGAGCGTTGGGAACGAGACCAACTACGTCCCCGAAGAGGAAGAGCTCCCTACAAGCGTAGTCTAGCGGCTCGCGGAAGACGGTGCGCATGGCTGGAGGCTTGCCGGGGGCGTGCGTGATTAAGGCTATGTGCAGCTCCTCGTTGTGGACAGGAGAAAGGGATCTGTCGGGCGGGTGGTGGGATCAGTGGCAAACAAGCCGGGAGAAGAGTGGGACGTACTCATCGTCGTCATCGGAGGTGATCGTAGCGAGCAAATGTGTTCCCTCCCCTAAGCCTTTGCACTGATGCATCTCCAGCACACCGCCCAGCTCAAGCGTAACCGGAGCGTCGGTCCCATCCACATCCACGCATGCTAGTGCCCGCTCCTCGGGGAAGTATAGCAGCACCACACCCGCCCCCGGCACCGCGCCCAATATGCGTGCCGCCCCTGAGGTAGAAGCAAACTGACGTGCCTTGATTGCGCGTGCAATTTGAGGGGCGGGACGCGCCCAGTTTGTGTGCAGGCGGTGCGTAGTGTGTGCTATGCTTTTAAGCCTTGGGAGGGGAGTGTGGGCGAGGGAGAGCGCGGGATGGCACGCGATGGAGGGGGTGCGCATCAAAAGGGAGATCCAGAGGGAGCGGAAGGTGCTAAGGGCGCGGAGGGAGATGTTGACCTGGTTTGGTTGGAAAGTTAGAGAAGAGAAGGAGGAGGAGAAGACGAAGAGAAGACGAACAGAGAGAAGAGCGAGAATGTCTGGTGTAGAAAGGTACGTGGCGATGGTCAGGAGGATATCGGACGGAAGAGCGGCGAGAGACATATTGTGGATCAGATGGCCTTTAAGGGTTTGGATAGAGTATTGGAGTCCAATACGGCCAAAATCTCTCGATTTTGAGGGTAGAAGTATAATAGCTTAGCTAGCCAATGTTGCCGGAGATTCCGATGGATTCAAGTGGGAGGTCGTCCCCAAGTTACGTAGTCCGAATCTGAGAGAGTCTGTTAGGAATTAAAGTCTCTAAGGCCTTGCCCATGCGCAGCTTCGATGTTCAGACTGTCTGCAGTCTCACCCCTCGAGGGTGATGACAAAGATATCCTGGACTCTATTAGAGGGTTGACACTGAGGACCTAGGATAGCGGGATTTTCAAAGGATTGAATCCTGGAGTCAAAACCAGAACCATTGGCCTCGAGGATAACTCGAGGTTGACTAGAGGATGACCATAACACTGACAGTCAGGCAAAGAGCAACGCGTCAGCACGTGTAGGTGATCGGAATCGGGGGATCATCGATCCTGACGCGACGACCTTCACATGTCTTCACAATCCCAAATAAGACAGCACTAGCGCGACACGAACTTTTCTACTGACCGCCACCATCGCAGGTTGATCAATGTATCGAACTTACTTACGACGTTCATATATTACGAACATATCCCCTCGTGTTTGAAATGTCATGAAATAGGTGAGTACTCCTCCGATTCGTTGGCCATTCAATACTCAGAACCAAATGTCAAGAGTTGGGATTGTGCAAGCTTCGTGCTTGTGGTCAGAAGGTGGCAGTGTGTGGGAATATTCTATTAGGCTGTATATAGATTGTATCTACCTTATCTATGTACCTTGCCCGAGTGGACCCAAGTCCACAATCCATCCCCCTTTGTTGTTTGCTCTCATCGGCCTCTGAGTTCTTGGAGGAGAGTGGCACTCCCTAACAGGAGTTTTGACACCAAACAATCATCATCTCAGAGGCCAGTCTAAGAGAGGTGCGAATTTCTTCTAATTCGGATTGACGAAGCCTTTAAATGGTTAAAAAGCTTCAACAAGTCTGGACATAACTGAGACAAATATAAGCTAGGACAGGCCCAGTGCCAACGACACTGTCGGCTGAAGATCATGACACGTTCAGCTCCCAGATATCCGGACCCCTCACGGTGGCTGAAAGTCCCATAAACCGATTATTTCCCTGCAAGAAGTCTACCCGTTTAATCCCCCTCCTAAGCTCCTTCTTCTGCTCCTCAGAATCCCTAATTTGCCCACATCTAGCGAAGTAGGCAGCATTCACCTCCTTTCTGGCACCTTCAGACAGGACTTCATACTCCTTACGATTGACAGGTGTTCGTAGGCCCAGATAGAGTGCTTTCAGCACGTCGCCGATGGAGACGAAAGCGTCAGGAAGAGAGGAAGATGAAGTGGCGACAATGTCCCATGCAGGAGGGCAATCCAGACAAGCGACGAGAATACTTGGGAGAGGGGGCTGTGTAGCAGAATCTGCTAGCGCTTGGGGAGAAAACTGGCGGTCGACGATGGAGTGGTGGGTAATCACGTTGAAGTCTATCACAAGCACACTGGAGATCAAGACATCCCAATTCCCGTCTTCAAACAGTTGCCCACATAGCATACATTTTTCATGCAGATCCGGGGCTGCATGGGAAACGATGGCACTGAGAGATAAATCAGTGGACAAAGTTATTTCCTCCCGTAAGTATTGTAGGCTGCAAGTATGCTGTTTTGTGGTGAGTTGCGGTGCTCTCTCTCGCCTAAGTCGTCGGAGTGGCAAATTGCCGGGTAGAAATAATACAGAGTCCTGTGAAGCAAATGCACTATCGAGCTTCTGCTCATACTGGCGGCACACCAATTCCAGAGTCTGGTTCTGTATGCCAAGATCGATCCAGCGTAGTTCACGTCGAGGCACTACAGGAGTCTGGGAACCACTCGGAGAACCGGCATCTGTCGTCCGGATTCTTCCCTCTGCTGCCATCTCCTCCCCCTCATTGAGACCATGGGAAGAATTGGAAGTGCCAGAGATGCTATATGGGTTTGAATCATAATCGTCGTAGCAGTGCCTTTCCAGATCAAAAACAGTACGCTCGGGAACGTCGTCTATAAGTAAGCTGTGTAAGTACATATGAACTTCAGGCGCGGAAATGGATGGTCACCATAAAGAGTTCGGTTAGCTTCCTGGAATGTCTATCCACGTGTAATGTCAGAATAACCGTTTCTAAACAACGTGATGCAGAAGTCGAGCAGACCTTCTCCGAAATCCTATTGAACAAGTCCCAGTCTCCGTTTTCAGCAAAAGCATTTGAGTAATGGGCTGACTCCGGAATGTCCGCATTCATTACTAGAATCGGTTCTTCGTTTGCTCCGGTAAAAAGCTCAAAATTCTACCGGATTATTTATATCAGTAATCCTGTCCCATTGGTTAATATTTCAATAAATTAGATGAACTCACGTCTAACCCGCCATGCGTGTCAAGTATACAACGAAGAGATATATTCTCTGAACTTATATAACTAAGGCCAGCCTTCAAATCAAAACGTGAGATTGACTTGAAGAATAAAAGGATAGATTATGATTACAGCCAAACCTTTGATCTGTGATATATCGGTGAGTATATATATCAAGTTACGAATTCGAAAGGCTTGCTGCGCACCATTTTTAGCGACAGGTAAACACTCCGGGGTAGACTTGTACGCAAAGCCGTCGCTATCAGCAACGGCATTCTTTTCATGCCTTCGACTATTGTAACATGAGTTAAAGAGGAAGATCTAAAGTAACCTATGGGCTTACCTCCGCGATAAACGATATAGTTTGGATGATCGGATGGTATTCTGGTCTGGGGCGATGTACCGAGAAACTGGGCAACGTTAGAATGTCTGTGATTAAATTACTAATAAACAGATATGTGAAGATGAAGGGAATGGAAACGCGTACAAAAGCCTTCGAGCGAATGCTGCTGATGCTGCGCAGCGCTTAAAAAAGGAACGCTTAGTTTTTTTTTGTCGAATACTAAGCATATAATGTATGCATACCTTGTCAGAACGCGGACCGCTAAATACTTTGACAATAACAGCACGTTCCCTATATTTCCCACTATGGATTCTATGACTTGTTCCCCGGGACAACTCTTCTTCAAGGTCGATATTCTTCAGTTTGATTATCTTCAAAGGGCAAAAAGAACATTAATCAAGGCTGGAGAGGCGAGAAACTGATATTACGCGAACATTGCGATCTTTGTTCTTCTTTCGTCTCCCTGCCCGGAACATTTCCATTGTTGCCTGTATTTCCTCTACAGGATTCAGATACGAAAAGGCGTTATTGCTCAGTGAAATTGTTCAACGATAGGGATCGCTACTGACCTGGGGAATACTGAGTTATCATGTTCAAATTGAAGTCTCCAGCGACATCGGTGAGATTGTTTCCAGTGACGACGAAGCCACTCGTATTTGAAAAGAAAGGCATCGAGACACTGAGGTGCAAGAGTAATCGAGTGATACTCAAGAAGATGACGGGGAACGGAACTTAGATGTTGCACAGCAGTGTTAACGGATATTTCAGACACGTGAGTGCATCGCCCCTATGTAAGCGCTTAGTCGCCAGTCATAAATACAGCCTGCTTTGCCTCTGCCTAACAGGGGTGACACGATGGGTCTTACTCGATAGATCTTATTCGATCCCATCACGACTGCTGCACGCAAGTTCGTGGCAGTCTTTAAAGGCCAAAGAGGAGAGGAGGAGAAGACGAACAGAGAGAAGAGCGAGAATGTCTGGTGTAGAAAGGTACGTAGCGATGGTCAGGAGGATATCGGAGGGAAGAGCGGCGAGAGACATATTCTGGATCAGATGGCCTCTAAAGGTTTGGGTAGAATATTGGAGTCCAAGACGGCTAGAATCTCTCGATTGAGGGTGAGCTTAGCCAGCCAATGTTGCCAGAGATTCCGATAGGTTCAAGTGCGAGGTCGCTCCCAAGTTACGTAGTCCTGGTCCGAGAGAGTTTGTTAGGAATCAAAGTCTCTAAGGCCTTGCCCGTGCGCAGCTTCGATGTTCAGATTGTCTGCAGTCTCACTCCTCGAGGGTGATGACAAAGATATCCTGGACTCTACTAGAGGCTTGACATTGAGGGTCTAGGATAGCGGGATTTTCAAAGGAGTGAATCCTGGGGTCAAAACCAGAACCATTGGCCTCGAGGACAACTCGAGGTTGACTCCAGGATGACCGTAATGTTGACAGTGTCAGACGAACAGCAAGACATGACACGCGTGGATGATCGGAATCGGGGATCCTCAGCCCTGACCGCGGTGATCTTCACAATCCCAAATAAGCCAGCGCTAGTGCGATGCAATGCATCGAACCTACTCAAGCTTTTTATACATTACGAAGACATCTCCTCGTCTTGGCGATGTCATGAAATAGGTGAGCACTCTTCCGATTCGCTGGCCATTCAATATTCACAACCAAATAATCATCTGAGTTGATGCGAATTTCGTCTAATTTGAATTGACGAGGCCTTTGAATTTAATAAATTGTTAAAAAACTCCGACAAATCTGGACATAAATGAGACGAATATAAGCTAGGACAAACTCAGTGCCAAGTGACGGCAATGTCCCATGCAATATGGACAAGGGATAAGACTTGAGAGAAGGGGCTGTGTAGGAGAATCTGGTAGTGCTGGAGAAAACTGGCGGTCGACGATGGAGTGTTGGGTAGTCACGTTGAAGTCTATCGCAGGCTTACTAGAGATTAAGATATCCCAAGTCTCGTCTTCAAACAGTTGCCTGCATAGTATACATTTTTCATGCAGATTCGGGGTTGCATGGGAAACGATGGCACTGCGAGATAAATCAGTGGACAAAGCTATTTC
>JASFDH010002358.1:0-11149 GCA_036937195.1 Nidularia pulvinata | reverse complement strand
CCCACCAAGATCGGCTCGCGCAGCCCAACCCCGCCCAGCTCCGCCGAAGCTGGGAGCCCGAACTTCCAAGACGTCGTGCTCTCCTCCGGCAAGGCGAGCATCTCACGCTCGGGGTCGGGTCAGTCGCAGAGCACCACGCGCGGTCCGCGCATTGCGCGGGGCCCGCGCGCGCCCGGGGGTGGGAACGTGCAGAATATGGTGCAGAACTTGAGCAAGCGGGAGAGCACGGGGGCGTCGCCGCCCTCACCCGGGAACGCAGTGGGGAATCGCATTAACCGTCTGTCGGGGAGCCCTGTGAGGCGGCCATCGAGCGTGGTGGGGCGGTCGTCGCCTTTCTCCAGGAGAACGATGGCGAGCGACGCCGAGGACGATGTTGTGGACCGCAAGTAAGTGAAGGTGCCGTCGAATATGGCGGAAGTCGCGGGGCGTCGATCCCGGTTGCGAAAGTATTATATATGCTTATATGAATTATGGAATCTTGGGAACTTTACAGTTTGCCATCGATTATACCTCTTTTTTGGTCTATGGATCCAGTTATGCACGGACATGCTACCTATTCTTGCTTCATTTATGCCGGCTTGATGCCCTTCGCAGATTTTTATAAACTTTTTTATAATGTGGAAAGAGATTGTTATTCTAATCCAATGCACATCCATACACATCCGTGGCGACACGTCTCCAGCTCTCCCTATTAAGCGCGAAGGTCTCTGCATATTCGACTTCGAGATGGTGAAGTCTCTTGCCGACAATAACAAGACTATGGAGGGGCTCGCCGAAGGTCTCTTCGGGGTTTTCAACAGCTAGGAGCTCGGCGAGGGTGCCGGAGACGATGCGCTGGTGCTCATCGCCGCCTCCAACGCGGGAGAGGGCGATGGCAAGGGTGGATTCAGGGGTGAGTACGCCTTGTTGGCGAGTGGATTCTGTATCAAGGAGCTGCGAAACAGCAGTGGGGATGGACATGTACCGCGGAGGCTCGTAGATCTTCCGTCCTCTACCATAAAGTGAGTGGAAGGGTTGGAGATTTGGCTTGATCCACGCACCTTGCGAGATTCTCCTCGCTCTGCTCCTTGACCTTAATGTCGAGGAGGACGAGAGTGTGCATACCAAGATCAACGTTTTCCTTAACCCTGTCGTAGAAGCTGTCTGGCTTCCATGTATCGGTGAAGAAAACGAGAGAGACGGCCTGGCCAAAGTTGTAGAGCTGAAGGCCACATGCGCCAACGGCGTTCATGATGGAGGCATTATGCACGATGCGGGTAGGGATGTTGAGCGCGCGTGCGCGGAGAATAATGTCGGTGTGGGTGGTTGCCCTGAGGGAAGTGAGCAAGATTGCAGATAGATGGCAAGCAGCACACACCCGAACGGATCTCCGACGACGAGGAGAGCGACGTTCTCCTTATCAGCGTCCTTGAGGATGTCATCGCTCTGCGTCTCGACCATATCGCGATCTGCGAGAATGATTTCCTTGCCATAGAAGGCTTCCTTTTGCGGGGAGGTTCATGGGTGCGGCGCGGGAGAGGGGAGAGTACGGACCAGACGCTCCTTGTTGATCATGAGGATGGAGGTGTAGGCTTCGAGGTAGACACGCGACGATGACTGGATGGCCTCGAGACCGCGCACAGTCACGTCTTTTTCATCGCAGAGCCCGAGTCCAACGATGTAGAACATGGTTGAGCAGAGACAAAGTAGGTCTGATATCGCCAATCGTTAATACCGACACTGATTCCCGTCATCAGCGACCGTTAACACCGAGACTCCTTTCAACTTTGAACCACGTTCCGACTTGTCATTACCCCTGAATACTCCTTTAGCACCAATCTGAAGCCCTTGAAAATAGCCTCGTCCAGAATTTTGCTGTGCTTAACTTCCCAAATCTTAGTCCGACGACATCCCACCGCAACACTACATGTGAGTTTTTGAAAACTTGAATAACAACCTTGATACCATTCTTACTTAGTTCAAACGATGGCGAAGGATAAACCCACTATTCACCCAGGCCTGCTGATGAATATGTATATAATAACCTTCGGGATGAATATCAGAGCAGCCCTGAACGTTACACTCTCATTACTTTGCATGCAACGGCCTTATTTGACTTTAGTCCTAGGTGTGTTGTGCAGCCTGGTTAAGAAATATCGGTTATTCTGATGACAGTCAGGACTGAAATGAGTATATCTTACCGCTGATCGACCCTCTTTAAGCTTTTCCACGTGGCTTTCCCTTTCCC
This sequence comes from Nidularia pulvinata, assembly GCA_036937195.1. Classification (NCBI taxonomy): domain Eukaryota; kingdom Fungi; phylum Basidiomycota; class Agaricomycetes; order Agaricales; family Nidulariaceae; genus Nidularia; species Nidularia pulvinata. Next base: position 8,922 of record JASFDH010002358.1, on the reverse strand, counting down.
ACTGTCTTTCCCTTGTATCATGCGAGTAGGTCCTTGCTCTTTCGCGTCCGTTGCTGAGTGTTAGAAATTCAACGAGCTCGACACCTTTCACAAGTTCTTTTCGGCTGCACTATGGCAATGTAACGCGCTCGCTGTTGGAGTTGAATTGAGGCGTACTCCCTCACTGGCAGCCGCTGTGAGCTGCCGGGTGGTAAATTTGTCATGCATTTTGATAGCGTACATCCTAGCCTATCACACTACGGCCGAGTTTCGAATAACTCACCTCCACAGTCACAGGTTTGTCCATTTATCAGAGTGGCAGCCAAGAGGAATGGAGGAAATATCTGCATGAATATCTTGGCGGAAATCGTGTCGGGAAAGAACGAGGGATAATAAAAATTCGAGACTAGCTCGAAGGCAACATTTTTACTATCGTCCACGCTTTTATAGCTGATATACTGAAGCTAAAACAGATTCGAATATTATTATGAAGCTTGGAGCTCGGGACTTGGAAGGCAAACCACCGTGGCTACAGGTTGGTCGCTTCCGTGGGTTCCACGCCATGCATGCAAAGCGTCAACGCTGAGCTGCAGCACGCACTTGGAAAATGTAGCACCTCAACAGGAGAGGATCTATGGATCTAACATTTGATGAATGGCGAAGCATGAAGCACGAAGAACGGCAAAGCGCGAGTGGTAAAGTACAAACGGCAAGGCACAAATGGCAAAACATAGGCGGCAAAACGCAAACGACAAAGCATGAACAGCGAACGCCTGGTCGCTCTCGAACTTCTGTGCGAGAACTTCGAATATTTCAATACGCATTTCAGTCACTTCGTCTCATCTTTGCACAAGGTACCTTCACTATAATAATGGTACCGATCTACGCCAACTCCCAAATCCAAGCCAGAAACAACCTGTTGCATTTTTTTAACAGAGGTAAGAATCCCTTTATTATCATTACTGTGAGAACGCTGAAATCACCAATTGGCGTTCAACTATCCTTGTCAGTGAAGCGCACGTTTGCATGATCAATGGATCCTCACCGCATGGGCATAAGATGGAGGATCTTGATTCAGAGTCAACTATCTTGTCTTTTACTTATACCACCGTCCCGCTTTCTGGTTGTCCATAATCCCAATGACCCAAATTGCACTTCCAAACTTCTCCTCTTCGGTGAACTGGATACTATAATTTCAAAAAGACTCCAAGGCGCTTCCCAAATTCATCAGTGGGTGCGCTTCAGATAGCTCAGAGCTCTCTTTACTCCTCCACACTATCGCTCAGCGCATTCTTTTCTCAGCCGAAGGCAAGCTCGAGGAAATTGTTTCCTGGGTTGAATTCAGTACAGACGCAGCATATCAGATCAGTTAAGCGCCCACACATCAGGGATGTGCTGCTGAAGTACAACAGCGTGAAGTCAAGCCAGACGCTGCCTCTGGCCACGAATTCCTTCCGGAGTATCTCAATGCATAGCTAGCCTTCGAGCTCTGGGACTGTACTTCCAGAGTGTATACACCCCAACCTGAAGATGATATGAGCAAAGGTTGCGGTTATTATCGTCCAGCGTATGTACGCGTTGCACTGTTCGGGCATCTTTTTTCAGTGAATCTCAACCCCCGTCTAGACTTTGGAAGTCTGCAGGATGAGCTCATAAAGGCACTATTCAGCGACAACCAGCAAGAGCCTGGAATTTTGTTGTCGTAGCAGAACTTCTCTACGGCGCAGGCGCAACGCTGAAGGAGTGGGTGGCCACTCATGGAGGACAGGGAAAGTATTCTTCGTTTTATGAGCGTAAACCGGGAGAACCATAAACACGATGGGGATGGAGTGACGTCGTGTTAGCCCTTGAAGATGAAAGAGCTTCAGAGTTTCTATTGCCATCAACTGTCCACGATACTTTCAGAGGGCTTGTAGGATATGTAGGTGGCGGCGTGCAGGACATTTCATTCGGTGAATGTCGGGAAAAGTTCAAATGGATCGAAGAGCTATAATCAATAAAGCTCGCCGAAGGAGAGAATATGAGATGTACGATTATATATTGCCCGACTTAGTGATCGAGTCATAATAGTTCAAATCTGACTGGATGTCTTCGATGCCGTTGATAGTCACGTCCGTTTTTAATCTCAGAACTTGACTACAATAACATCGCGTTCACTCCACACTTTTATATCAGAAATAATAGGATATCATTTTCTATCGAAGCTATTATCACAAATGAAACGAAGCGGGGATGCAAATTCCAGCCGCAATAGCCTAACGCGATTCCGAAAGCAAAACTTCGTGAACAAGAAATAAAAGCAACGCGACTCTAAGGTGTCGCGCGGCCGGGCCATCTAGAAAATAAAATGAGTGTGAAAATAAAATGACGAAAGAGTACACATACCTAGGGTACAGGGAGCAGTCTCTGACGGTGAATCTGTTGGCGAGCCATGCAAGGAAACGCTGGAGCAGAGAGTCAGTACCCATAGGGGTAAAGTACTAGCGTGAAATCAATTTACCTCCACGCCCAATCCATACCCGCCATGCTCGCAGGTACCATACTTCCTCTGGTCAGTGAACCAGTAATAAGGCTCCGGATCGATGCCCTCGCGCTTATACGCAGCAATGAGCTCCTCCATATCCGCAATCCTCATCGACCCGCCCACAATCTCGCCAACATTAGGCATGAGTAAATCACAGCTCTCCGTGAACGTGACGCCCTCGGGGTCGCCCGGCTTCTTCTCTGCGGTCTTCATGTAGAATGCTTTGAGCTCCTTCGGGAAGCCGTACAGGAAGATAGGCTCCCCAATGATGTCTGTCATGCGCCGCTCAGCGGCCTCCGCGATATCGTCGCCGACTTTGTGGTCGCCCATGATGACCTGCCCGGTCGCGGGATCCTTGATGGGGTTGCCTTGCTCGTCTTCGTCGGGGCGCTGGATTTTGTGCTCGTTGAGCCAGCCGATGGCATCGACATAGGAGAGACGCATGAAGGGGCGCGAAGGGGCCTTGAATTCTGGGTGGAGAGTTTTGATGAGGGCAGCGGAAGAGGGGTTGGCGAGGAGAGTGTCGACAGTGCCGCAGATCTAGGAGGGATCAGCGACGGACTTGTCGTTGTGAAAATAAAGTGGACTCACAATGTCCTCGATGTGAGTCATGAGGTCGTTGAAGTCGATAAAGGCAAGTTCAGCCTCGAGATGGGTGTATTCGCTCAGATGGCGACGGGTATGACTGAAAAACGTGTTAGTTGGAACATCGGTAGAATATATCCAGAATACGCTACCTGTTCTCGGCCCGGAAACTCTCCTGGACGCAAAAGACGTCTCCCAAGCTGGGCAGGCAGGTCTCCAAGTAGAGCTGGGAGCTTTGAGTGAGGAACGCGGGTTCGCCATAGTAGTCTAGCTTGAAGAGGGTAGCACCGCCCTCAACCTGAGTTTGCACGAAACACGGGGTGGTGACTTCGACAAGGCTGTGGGAGGCGAAGGATTGACGAAAGGCAGCGAGGAGGTAGGCGCGGAGGCGGAGGACGCTGGAGGCTGTTTCGCCACGGAGGACGAGGTGGCGGAGGTCCGCTTGGATAGAAGGATCCGATTTCTACAGAGACAGTTAGCAACAAGGACGGAAAAACAAAAGAATAAAATACCTCGTTCAAGCGGTTGGTAAAGGCATCATCTCCGCCGGGGGACGAACCGAGCACGCGCCAATAATCGACGATAAGCTCATGGCCACCGGGGGCGGTCTTTCCTTCAGGGACCTCCTGGAGTGTTCCGATGACCTCAACGGAGGACTCCAGGGTGAGGGTGAGGGCATGGTATGTTTGTGCCTTGGCGAAAAGATAAGCACACGATCAAATACGAGGAATGGCAGGAGGCGACATACGACGCGACCAGAGAGGACAGTCTGGAGATATCCCGTGCCGTCGCGGAGGACAAGGAAAATGATGTCTTTTTGCTGGCGGAGACGGTGGACCCAGCCGCAGATGCGGACACGCTTTGAGCGATGATCAGCGAGATGGGCAATCTTGGACTGGAAAGGCAATTAAAAAAAAAAAATAGACTATAGCTGGTGGAGATCAGCAGACCTTGGTAGCCTTGGGGAGTGAGTTATCCTCAACAAGGACGATGCTCTTGCTCTCCTCGAGGAGGCGGTCTCTCTTTTCGCCCTCATCGCCCTTCTCCTTTGCTTCCCGCTCCGCGAGCTCTTCTGCCTTTTTCTTCTTCTTCTCGAGGCCATCTGAGGTCTTTTTAGCCTTTTTCAAGCTGGACTGGGTGGGCTCCTCGTAGGGAGCCTCGGGATCCTTGCGTACGAGGAAGGTAGCGGTGGGCCCATGGGTGAAGAAGGCTACGCCGAGGGACTGATAGGGCAGTTGCTGGGTGCCGTCTGCAGTAGTGTCTGAGCCTTTGGCTTCGTCGATGTGGATCGGTGCCATCGGGAGGGAGGGAGAGGACAGGTGGCAGAAGGGTATTTGCAGAAAGTAAAGAAGTTTAAGTGGTGCAGATTTGGACTACATATGACTCGATCACTATCTAATCTGTGAGTCGTTATCTTAGATCCATATCAACATATCTGATCGAGTAAACAACCAGTATAAAGAACTCAGATAAAGTGTACGTACAATGCTCTGCAATCCATACCAACGTTTGCCAAAGTTCCTGGGATGGAATATTGTGCACGCCGCCACCCACGCACCCAACAAGCCCTCTAAAGGGACTGACAATTGCTGATGGCAATGGGTACTCTGGACCTCTTTCATTTTCGAGGGCTGATACTATGTCAGCCCACTCCCATTGTGCCTCTGGTTCTCCGAGTTGACGTTGGTAAAAGTGCTTTCCCTGTCCTCCATTATTAATTATCCATCCCTTCAACGCGGCACCTGCGCTGTACAAGAACACTGCCAAGACAACAAAACTCCCAGCTCTTCTCGTTTGCCACTAAATAGTGCTATTATGAGAACATCCTGAATAGATTTCCGTAGTCTAGGATGGAAATCGTGATTTGCTGCAAAGAGACGACCGAGAAATGCTGCGTGTATATACGCTGCACCGTAATATTCGCGACTTTGTTCATTGTCGCACTCGAGGTAGGGTGTCCACGTTCTGGAAGTATAGTTGAAGAGTTCGAAGGCTGGTTGTGCATTGGGATACTCTGGAAGGATTTCGTGGCCAAATGTAGCGTCTGCCGCGGGTTCAAGCCCTTGTACTTTAGCGGCATATCCCTCGTGAGTGAGCGCTAGATCGATCTGATATACAGCTTCTGCAACGAATTCGACTAACGAGTCATTCGCCTGGGGCTGACTTTTAGCCCTAAAAACGATGCACTGAGCGGTAATACGAAGAGCTATCTGAAGTGCACTCATTGATAAGTTTGAGAGGCGCCACACAGTCGTTCTGAGAAATGGTATCCAGTTCGTCAAAGAGGGCGAGTTTCGGAGGAGCGGTTCGTGCCATGGGGGTAATGAACAACCAGAAAGCGATATGGAAGAACCAGCCAAAGACAGAATGTTAGACTCGAGACTAGCGGATAAACATGCAGTGTCACAGGAGCACGAATTCGCTGGCATTCGAGATCACGAAATCGTTCGAACTTTGCTTATAATTATGTTGCACTGGACTGTGGACACCGTATTGGTCTGTGGGCATCGTAAGGTTGTGGGCACCGTGATGGTTCGTAAAACGCCCGTTGAATGTCCCCTAAATCAGTCAAGATTTTACGCTCATGCGGTGTTGACCGGTTGATCCTGCAAAGATGACGTTCGCTACTCAGAATGTGCGCTCAAGTGAGGGTCGGGTGCTGCTTGGGAATTTCGGTGAGAACGACTGCGTAGTACTCCTAGAAATTGTATTTCGATACGGATGTATAGCAGGTCGAACTTTCGTCTATTAGGAATCCGGATGTCTGGTGATTTACCTTTTGCGTTGTATTCTGTGCTACAGCAGGGCTTTCGGCGTCCTCATCTTGGCTATATGCAGTCGGATATCGTCAGAGCGAGGCCTAAAATGTTCAATACTTCAATAATTACCTTTAATTACCTTCTGGAAGAACATTTTGTACTGTCCAGGGAGCTTCAGATCGATTCAGAGGGAGCATTCGAAAATTTGAAGTCGACAGTTGGCTTGGAGAGTCGAGACCCGGGTCCCACTTCGATCAGGTGATCTCTCCTTACATAATCACATCCAGCGTCTGTAGCTCTGTGCCAAATTGCTCGAGGTCGCCATCGGTTCAAGCGTCGAGGACGGCTACAGTGTTCAAATGGCAAGCACCTCGGTCGACCCGCTGCAGACCCTCCAGTCTGCCTTGTCTGTGCAGGCTAACTCCCAGGAACAGGCCGACCTGCTCGCTACCCTACGCGAATCCCTCGAAAACCACCCAGCTCCCATCCCAATCCTCGTCGGAACTCTCATCAGCATCGTCGTGAACGCCGGCGACTCCTTGCTCAAGAGATGGGTCATCGACCTCCTCCATTTCGCAATATGCCGCTCTACCCTTACGCTCGAGCAGCGCACTACCAGTCAGTCTTCCAATGTCACAAGACTGTTCATCCATTGACTTTCCGTAGTGGCGTCACAAGCACTTGATACTCTCGCGCAACTCGTCGACGACCCTAAACCCGCCATCGTGAAGGTTGCAGTGCAATGCCTCACCACAGTATACCCGCTTCTCTTTCGTCAAATGTAAGCATGACGCGTTGCTTCTCTTGCGCGTATTTATATCGTTTCGTAGGTGTACCAACCGGAGCAACCCTTCTGCATGGACCACCTTGTCTTCGTGTAAAGCCCGCATCATCGAGTTCGTCTGGGCGCCCAACGTCAGTACTGGTGTAAGGCTGTCGGCGATGAAATTTGTGCAGCGAGTGATCCTTGTCCAAACGCGAGGGATTTCCGATCCTAGGGTAGTTATTAACTGTCTATTTCTGACAATAATAAAAGCCCCTGAACTATTTGGTAATTTTTGCAGCTGCAAAACAAAAATGACCCGAACATTTCCTTCTGTCCTGTCGACCACCCATTTATCTCAGTCGCAAAGTTGGAGAGTGAAGGCCAGAAGCTGTTAGAGAGACTGATTACCACGCTGTATTCGAGCCAGTGAGTAAAGCGCTCGTCGACCTGCCTCTGATTAGCTAAAGTTTGTTGTTAAAGGGATGTTGACTTGCTATCAGCTATGCTCAACAGCTGGGCGACTCTTGTGAAGCAACGATCCCCGATGGTCCCTATTATTGTTACCAGTCTTAAGCAATGGTCGCCAGCCGCCTTGGTCGGTCTTCACGCTTCAAGTATCAAGAGCGTCGAGAAGGCTGTTCGAATTCTGCTGGTTCATATATCACGGTTCGTTTTCACGCAGCCATAGGTTTGCAGAGTTGCTCACTATATTTCGGCACAGATTACCGGGTAATGGTCAGTATATTGGCCAGATAAACGAAACACTTGCACAGCAAGGTATTCGTATGGACAAAGCCGCCGCCGATGAGAAAAAGCACAAAGCTGCTATTCTTGCGGCTGCTTCTGAAAGCCGTAAAAGGCCTTCTTCAATGCCAAACGAACCTCCGACAGAATCAAAACGCCCTAAGCTCGAATCTGACGTCTCTACCACCGCTTCCTTCCTTTCCGCCTTCGACTTTACGTCTCTGCCTGCTCCATTAATCACCGACCTCATTGTTGCCAACCTCGAAGCGTTCACGGAACCAGCGCTCATTGCTCTTGTCCATGCATACCGACAAAGCCGTGGTATGGGAGCACCAGTGGCCCCCGTCGTGGCTGCACCTTCCGCTCCAGTGCCCGCGCCTGCTGCGACCAGTGTTCCTGCAGCTCCGGCTCCAGCAATCCCACCATCCGCCCCATCTATTCCCACTGGCCCAAGAAAACAACATGCTCAGCCCCCTCCTGAGAAGGCATCGACTCCGGTTCCTCAAGCGGCACCACCTCCTGTGGTAAAGGATGAGCCTTTGGACCCTCTCCAAATGGACATCGATCAAGACGAACTGGAGTATGAACCCGAGAGACTGAACGAAGCAGTAAGACTCTCGTTTGCACATAAACTTCGCGTTTACATTCTGCCCTTCTTTTCAGCTGTCAGGAGACATCCCTATGGCTGAGGATGCTAATCCAGCGGAAGTAGACTCCGAAGCCATCAATCTACAACTTATCGACTTTAAACTTCCACCACCGAAGGAACTATCTGAAGACGGGCGGACGGGTCTCATAAAAGGCTCGATTGAGCGAATATACACAGGTGCTGACGAGCTCAAAGCCATGGGCGAAGCAATCCCTGTGGACTCTACGCAAGCTGGCGGAAACTCGGCCACAGAGATGTGGATGTTACTGTTAGTGAGGATGGTGACGAGAGTGGCTGAACCTCCTCCGTTGGACGAAGACGCGATGGATGAATCTGAGGAGAAGGATGAAGAGCTTGCCGTCACTGATTTTTATGCAAAACAAGATCAACAACGACAGACTCTTTGCGATTATATCATGCAAGATTTCCCTTCACGGTGCGCTCTTTGCCTACATATACTGTTGTCTATCTTACGATGCATTCTTAGAATACGTCTTGCAACAACCTGGATGAACGAAGAATGGTATAATGATCAGATAAGACTCGCGAAAGATAGGAATTGGGTTAGCTTGCTTTTCCACTCTTTAATGAGGAATCACAGCTAAAAGATTTTAACAGCGGCCCAACTATGATACATGGCTTAACCAGATTGTAGCATCATATCAGACGTTACTGGACGGCAGAGATCGGACATTTGCGCGTTTTCTTCTTGATCTACCTGCTGTCCCTGCAGATGTACTAGGCTTACTCCGGGATTTATGTGTTGATCATACCAGGTACGTTACGTATCTTATCTGGGTCCCTGGCATGACTTCATCTGGTAAATCTTCAGCCCTGATAGAATGCAAGTGGGCTTCACTACCCTTCGTGGGCTTGTTATTCAGCGGCCATCTATGCGGACAGAGGCATTAAATGT
>JASFDH010002357.1:0-11151 GCA_036937195.1 Nidularia pulvinata | reverse complement strand
CTTTATGATCAAGGACTCCTGCAGCACACAAAAGTTGAAATGGCTTTCATTGAGGATTCTTGCTATGTGTTTGTACTTTACATAGATGTATATCCCACCAAAATGCATATTTAAGGCATCTATACCAACATTTAGTCATTCTGTTGCAAAGATGCTACAGTTTAAAACTTTTAGCAAAGAAAACTATATAGTTGAATGACCAAGTTGGATACTGTGTCACAGATAATAAAGGCACCTCAAAATTCTTCTGGCTGCAGATGGTTTTTAAGACATCAAGATTGTCAATTTTCCCCCATAAGCTCTGGTTAATATATGAGAAGACCTCTAGTTGCATATAGAGTTCCTGGATTTTGAGCCCAAGCTGAAAAGGGCTTGGCTCATGTTCTTTATCAGGTGCCATATTGATAATGTGAGGTGGCAGTCCACCACTCCCAAAGTCATCATGTGAGAAAGTAGAGATTGATGTACTGGGGAAAATTGACTCAAAGGCCTTAAAGTTGTGTGATTTACACCTGGGTCTATCAGCAGTGGCTTCCAGTTCCAACTTGGTGAGACAGCAAGCAGAGTTGGAATATTTGACTTTGTTTATTTCCCGGGATGTTTGACCTTGTTGCGAATGCATCTATTCGGAGCTGAGCTTTAAGTTCAACATTCCGAGTATGCTTACAGGAGCCTACCTTCAACCTTCAAGTTCTGGCAGGATGTACATAGTACCCCCCTTGATTCATTACAGCATACTGTAAGGTATACTGCAAACTTAAATCCATTACATCTACTATAGAATGCTCAAACGTCTACTCTTTTGTCCTGGGCTCATTTAACGTGGCCACATCAAGATTTGGCGCAACACCAGGCTGAATTGTAACAAGTCTAACATCCTAGGTCAATGCTGACACGCCAGGAGATATAACGACCTCATGGAAGCTGTGCTTTCATCCACCCTTTCCTAAGGCAGAAGAATACCGAGTATTTTCTGTATGGCGTGATGAACCTTGACATTCATTGATCACAGCCTGTGAGAATCCCTCTGACAGTGCTTGTTTATGATTACAACTGACATACTTTACTATTTGCATGCACGTCAGTGGGCAGCTCTATGATCTCTTTCAAGCATTCATAACGCCATCCACGGAACAAAAACGGTTTTCAATTCCATCAAAGATGAAATCTGGGATAACACTGCAGTTAAACTCATACCGGAAGGCCCCTGAAATTTGCGCACATAAAATTGTATGAACTTTACAGGATAACACCATTACGTCGAATATGACTAACTACTTCCAATTTATAGAGTTCTACACTGCAAATATATTTAGTGCGATATTCTTATGACATCTGGATGAAAGTTGACTAATAATCGAAATTCATGTTCATAGCTTCATAGTACCACCACCTTTTACGTCGTGTACGGTTAAGGGCTTTTGACTTGCAGCGTATTCACTGCACTGTATGTTTGGCGCGATGCTGTTCATTGTGCATGAATCTGGTATCCCTGCGATGCGATAGCTATCATCGGCATGCCGCACTTGCTCCGTGAGTCAACCTCGAGTTCTAAATTATCGTGTGGTTGTTTATTTGAAAGCTCACACGACTTTCACAGTCTCGGAGACATTGACATTGGCCAAGACTTATTAAGGTTATATTCTATCAGAAATCAGATACTTTCTGGGCACGAGAAACCTCGTTCCAACTCGTGTACATTTTTGACTGTCAACGTTGCCCTACACTGGCTAAGGCACTATACACGCGCAAATAAGACCAGTTTTGGAGTCTGGACTCACGTAAGATCTCTGGTGAGTTGACATTTAAAGACAGCGCACATCCCAATTGCACTATACATTTGCTCAGTATGTATCTGGCGAGCATTATTTTGCAAACTTAAATACGTTTACGTGACACCATCGCTGACCAATGAATTTCTTTTCGCAGGGATTCGGTCCGTGCCTGGTGGCACTGTCGCGGAACGTTGCGATCGACAACCCGATAACCCTGCGTGTATCTAGGCACGTCCTACTTGGATAGTAGTGAGTCTTGCGAAATCTTTTTATCTGTTTGCCAATTGCTCAGTTACCCTTACCGTGTCAAGATGAATCCCCATTCCCATGAACACATGGAATATATACCCCACAATGCTTCATCTTTTGACGCGTTTATCACCATGAGGCCTGCGGTAAGTCCGGAAATGTGCTGATGTTACTGCCGTCACTGATATATTCACTGCATTATACACTTGCCATATATTCATCTAGGCCTCCTTAGCGTCTTTTATCCTATATGATATGTTTTAATCCAGACTACTGGTCCTTTTTGTCAGTACTTCATAGATTCCGTATTGTTGTTCAGCGGAGTGGCGCAAACGCACATGAAGCAGGGGTTTCTCCGCGCAGCCCTTGAAGCTAGCACTACAGTTTTGGGTAAGATCTCTGAATCAATCATAGATCTGCTTGGGACTGATTTGGAGATTTAGCGCAGTATAAAGATACAGTATACTCACTCACGAGTTAATTACTACCTCGTAAGCCTCTATGTCTCCTTATAACTCGTTCGATCTTGGGACTCGAGAAGGACTTGTTGTTATAGGTTTCTTGAGTATCGTGGTTGCGTTACTTCGTCATTTGAGAAACAATAAAAGTTATCCACCAGGACCCAGAGGTCCCCCCGTCATCGGAGCCGCGTTATCGATTCCCAAAGAACAGGAATGGGTAACATTTACACAGTGGAAAGACAGATATGGGCCGATCGTCGGCATGGAGGTTATGAACCAGCGCATCGTCCTTCTCAACACATCTGAGTTGGCACATGAACTGTTTACCAACCGCAGTACAATGTATGCCGAACGACCGAGTCTACCGATGCTGGAGATGTGAGCCTGCTACTACTCTCTGTTGTCATGAAATCGCTAACATATCTCTGGTTATCAGGATGGGTTTCCCCGAGTGGAACATAGGTATCATGAGACGTGGCCCCAGACACACACTCACTCGGCGAATGATGATACAAAGCCTTTCTACTCGAGCTATTATCGACTTCGACGAGATTACCCAGGAAGAAGTCAATCGTCTTCTTCTTCGCATGCTAGAGTCACCAGCGGAGTTCATGACCCACCTTCGCAAGTTCGTGTTTGCTATTCATAGTTGGCTGATAATATTGATCTGATCTTGTGATCTGATAGCATCATGGTGACACTCATGATTAGAATGTTCTATGGCTTGGAAGTTCACGAAGACAGAAATACTGAGTTCGTCAAGCTGAACGATGACCTTATCGCTGCAGGTTCTCGCGCAGCAGCTCCCGCCGGGTATTTCGTCAATTTATTTCCTCTTCGTAAGGGCCTCTGTATTATTCAAGACCTCCGTTATGTATTCATATACATCTTACTATCTATAGTACGACACTGGCCTGCTTCCTTTCCTGGTGCGGGTTTCCAGAAGAAGGCCATCGAAGGCCGCATTCTGGCCTCTCGGATGTTTGCCTTTCCTCTTGAAGTGTTAGAGAAAAAGATTGTACGTCAAAGATACCGATGATATATTCATAATTTCATCTTACCTCCACTCATAGTCCGAGAACAAAGCAGCTCCAAGTTTTCTCACTCATCATCTGCAAGGTGACGGGGATGCTGATCACAAGTTCGCCGCTCAAGCTGTCGCCGCAACTGCCTATGCAGGTTGGCATTCATCTTAATCACTGTAGGCAATATGCTGATTGACGGATCTATGCAGCTGGTGTAGAAACGTCAACATCAGTCCTTCTCACCTTCGTTCTTGCGATGGTTCTATACCCAAATGTGCAAAAACGGGCTCGCGAGGAGATCGACCGCGTTATCCCAGACAGACTCCCAACTGTCGACGATATGGACAAACTTCCCCTGGTCACTGCTGTTCTCATGGAGTGCTATCGCTGGGCACCTCCAGGGCCACTCGGTACATTATTTACATTTTGACATTTAACCATCATGATAAACGTTCATACGATACTTTTCGACAGGTCTACCTCGTTACCTTGTGGAAGATGATATCATCGAAGGATACACCATTCCCCGAGGCACAATTGTGATGAGCAACATCTGGTACGTCGCTAAGTTAGGTGCTCTTCTCGTACTCAACTCTGAATCATCCACACATCAGGGGCATCCTGCGGGACGAGAGGAATTATCCACGTCCATCCGAGTTCGTGCCAGAGCGGTTCATGGGTAAGAACCCGCAGCCCGACCCAAGAGAGCACATCTTCGGATACGGCAGAAGGTCGCAGTGACGTCTTTCGATTATCAAATCCTAAGCTCACTTTATTCCCTTCTTACAGAATTTGCCCGGGAAAATATCTCGGGGAAAGAATTCTGTGGTTATCAGTAGCATCTATGCTGGCCTCTTTCGAGATTAGTCCCAAGTTGGACATTCAGGGGCGGCCGCTCCTGCCTGCCTTTGACTACACATCGGGTGTAATGAGGTACGTCTGCCGTATAATACATTTTATTACTAAATTGCTTAAGCCCGTCCCAGCCGCCCCAAGGATTTTTCTTGTCACATCGTACCCCGATCGCCTATTGCTACACACTGTATCAGGGAGCTTTATTAGCCTGGTTTTTGAGGCCTAGCATTTTCTCACTTTTATGCAATTACGAGATTTACGAGCTTTATGGGACATTGTATATAGAATGCACTATATATCGGTAAAACAGTCCGTCCAATTTGTTATATGTATTTTACCTTTGACTTCCCCGACACTCAGCTTCACGCAATGATTACAACTTATGGTATTTATTAATGGAAGTGACGACGACGCAAAGCTACTCGACATACAGTATAATTATCTGGCAGTACAGACTATGTGATTTCTTTCAAGATGATATGATTGTATAAACACTGATTTGGATGAAACGATCGTTTGGTTTGTGCGGCGGATTGGATTAGATGGTCTGCGGGTGCGTGGTGTTATCAGCATGAAAGCAGGAGGCAAATATCGACGACTTTGAATAAATTATCCTTGAAAACCGAAGAGAAAAATAAAAATGAGTCTGCGAGAAGCGAAGCGGAAGGTGAATGGGGGAAGGGAGGATCGATCGATGGGTTAATTCGCACTTGCAGCGGAGGGGGTGGGCTAGTTTATGGGATGTAGGTCATGGCGTGACGACCCATGCGTGCATGTTTGTATGGAGGACGGATGAGATCAATCACACGGTTGTCGTTACGGGAGAGAAAGGGTATAATAAATAGCCAGTCTAACCGGGTGATAGTAGGTCGCCAAAAGTGCCCCTAAGCTAGCGTCGGTGTGAGTGCCAGCAGAGCCACATCGCACGCACGTGCGATTTAATACGGCATCGCCGCATGCGGCTGCGTATACGGGCTCGCATAAATCAGCGGAGCATACGACGCCCTTGACGCAGGGCGCGATGGCGCGTGCTGGTGCGGGAGCCATGCAGGGACGTACGGCGACCCTGGGAGGGTGGGTTTCCCGACGGAGTACGGGCTCATAACTGCGTAGGATGCGGCGGGGCTGGCTGCATAAGACCCCGCAGGACTCGCAGCGTAAGAGCCTGCTGGGCTAGCTACGTAGGACCCTGCGGGACTGGCACCGTACGATCCAGCGGGCGAAGAATGGATGGACCCTTGGTACTGCAGACTCGATGCCGGCGCGATGGGGTACGGCGACGGGCGATGGTACTGCGGGTCGGGGGATGCGTACCCCATCGCCTGCATGAGCGGTTTGAGAGGGATAACGGGGGAGTTGTCCTCTTCCCCTTCCCCATCCTCCCCGTCATCCTCCCCGTCGGATGATTCATCGTCGAGCGTGTCCGCGGTATCTGCGTTGGCGAGGGAGAACGTCGCGTGTGGGTGCGGGTAGCGGTGCGTAATCCCATCTGGGCGCGCAAGGGGCCCACTCCAGGGTGAGTGCCGCCCTACTGGCTGCAGGCTCGTGAGGCTCTTCGAGGACGAGTTGCGCTGCAATCTGCCAGTACATGCGACGCGTCAGAAACATGATACGTGTAATATCGTATTCGTCAAAAATAAAAACCCACCCGTGCCAGGATAGCCCCTCCGGATCCGCCTTCTCATCAAGCAAAACAATCACAAACTCCTGCTGGCTCACGGGCTTGTCCCGCCGCCTGCTTTCGTGTTTCCGACTCTGGCTATGGTGGTGGTCGCGGTGGTCCCCATGATCCTTGGATGCCCGATACTCCCTCTCACGCTCATGCGACGAAGTCCTGTGTTTACGCTTGCTTGACGCGTCATCGTGTGCTCTATCCCTGTGGGAGTCCGACCGGGTGGACCGGGTGGATGATCGTGTCGATCGGCTCTCCGAGGAGGATGATGCCTCGCTAGATGGAATTCTGCTGACGGGTGTTGGGCCCGGGCTAGGATGATGGTCAGTAAAGCACAGCGTGGTGAAACTGGACGGAGAATTGGAACTCACCGATGGTGGGCTGGAGCCACGAGGGGTACAGCATTCAGTGAGCTGCTGTGATGGGGTGCGGCTGTAAGGAGAAAGAAAAGAAAAAGATCGAAGAAAGGGAAAATTAGCGACGGGGGAAATGTGGCCGGGGACAATGATGTCATACCATGTTCTGCGGTCTCGACGAGGGTCATAAGTGTTCTAGGAGGGCCCGCGGCGGCGGCAGCATCATCTGAGAAGTTAAGTTGAGGAGGACGTCATGGGCCAAGAAAACAAACGGAGCATACCCGAACTGAGTCTGAAGAAGAAAAAATTTCAGACGATGAACTCCGACAGGGAATGGAAGTGAGGGGGGCTTACAGAGAGGCGGTCTCGGGGTCAGGATTCGTGACACGAAGAGGCACTAATAAAATGTTAGTTAACGAGGAGGGATTTAATGAAGGTGACATACATCGATTTCCTAGTGGCACACCGCGTATCATGTTAAGCAGGGGAAGGGACATGACGCTGTCGCTTGCCGAGCTGGACATTATGAATGAGATATGCGGGGTGGACCGAAACGTTAGGGGAGGACATACACCGGTGGTTCTGGAACAGCAAAGGGCGCCACAGGGGCCGCAAGCTCTTGTACGCTGATCTCCTGCGGGGGTGCCTTTCGCGCGGGAGCGACATTCTCCTTCTTCGTAGAAGATGACTTGATGCTCCCCGCGATGGATTTTAGGCTTCTGGAAACACGCTTTAGCATTAGTACATATGTCGAAAGGATGGAGGGAAGGTTGCGGGAGACGTACGCGACGCGCTTATATTCCCTGTCGAACGCCTTGGCCACCCGCCTAAACTCCTCGTTGAGATAATCGACTTTGAGATCCACGCCTGTAAGGGGGTGTATGTATAAGAGAGAGAGAAACGAGACGAAGACGTGTGTGATCCGCTGGGGGACGTGCCTTTGAAACTCTCCCTTTGCTGGGGAAGCGTGGTTGTCATGATCAGTTTCATTTGCGGGAGAGGTTATAACAAACGGCAAAGGAGGTGCCACTTACTTGTGGGTGCTCACGTTTGCCTCGCCAGGGCATGTAATAATCAAGGCATGATATCTTCCGCGCCCAGTCAAGGACGGTCACGGCGAACACGACGGGGGCGAGCTGGTCCTTACGTGTGTCGAGACCATCAAGAACCGCGGAGGCTTCGCCGCCTTCCTTTTCTCTTATATATGGTCGTTAGCCACTGCGCCGATAGTGCACACGTCACATAATACCAGCAACTCACCCCAGGAACCGCCTGAAGAAGAGCATCGCATCGTTCCCAGTTACGATCTTGACGTTGCTGAACCGTTCGTCGTGCGCGTCCGGTATGCCGCTCTGCTTCCTACGCGCGATTTCGTGTAGGAACTCGGGGGAGCACCTCGCGCGGCGCACCCGACCGCCTGAGATGAGCTTGAGGGTGTCGAGGGAGCGCTCTGAGCGTACGCTCTCGGACGACCGGCTCTTCTTGTCATCGTTGTGCGCATAGTAGGACCTGTCGGGCTCGCTGTGGGAGCCAGCCCGCGAGGTGTAGGAGGGGGGCGGGGCAGCGAACATTATTATGAAGATGAAATGGCGTTGAATAGAGTTGCTAGGTCGACCGTTGCGAACTGGGAGATATGAAGTAGTAGGGTATCTAGCCCGGGCCTCGCGGAGTCCTCAAGGCAGGAGAAGTTCGGTATGTTCCTGTGAAGAGAAGGGGGTGAAGAGGAGGAGGGGGAATCAGGAAAACAAGTCGCGCCACAGCAGGCTCATTAGTTGGGTGTTATTAGGTGGCCAGAAGAGAAACGATCTTTGGTCAATCAAAATGCTCAATCATTTGATTGGAATCATAAATCAAGCGCCCCGCTTGATTCTGCCATAGCCACTGCAAACCTGGCAAACCAAGGGGCTAAAGGACTCAGGAGGGCACGGAGTATCCATTGTCCGACTACTATACTTGTCAATCCATGTCAAAGGGTTATATTACCCTCCGACTAGTCACCAAATACTGGCAGCCAGAATGCACCGAGATAGCACTCCGGCTCACTGGGCCCGAAACGTACACTCAAGCTCACACTGGCACGCATCGATGCCTCGGTCTGCCGAATCGATAATCCACCCAAGACCGCCACGCGTCATCACTCAATTCTCGACGCGCAGCCGATCTACACCCGTTAAAGGCAGAATATGTGTCGTACACCCAGACGCCGAATCTAACCGCTCACGCAATACACGTAGCACTAACTGATAACAGCATTGACAGCTGCAGAATAGTGCGATAGCAGGGGTATCCGTGAGAGAAGGTATGTACCGAGGAAAGTAAAATAAAAAAACACTAGAGAGGACAGAAATAGACGTGGGACCGAGGGGCACGACCTTACACCTGAACAAAGTGAATGAGAAGACGCAAACGAAAGAAAGCGCAAGACAAACGCACCAAGCTCAACTCCAACGTCCACACCCGACGCGCCCACAGCTTGATCGACATCGCGGGCTTCTCCGCGGTTGCCGCCAAGTCCACATCCAACCCGTCCCACCAGCATTTGCGCTATATCACCCATTGCGTCAGCCATGACAGTCATATGCGGGGCAGCAGCCACTTACGGCAGGTTTTCTCCAGAACAGGAGCAGCTTTTGCGCGGTCGCCATCTGCCCGTAGTCGACCTCGACGGGCTTCTCCCCATTCGGGTGATGCACGATCCCGGTTTTGAGTAGGACAAGTGCTATTGAGGAAATGCAGCATCGCGAGGGCTCGAGTGCGCGGAAGCCCCACTCGTCTTCGCGGTCGAAGCCACTGTAAATAGATATATCCTGTCAATCAGACCCCCAAGTGTTATGAAACGAGATGCATACCTCATGCAGAGCATATCAATCAAATGCTGCTCCGCGACATTATTCTCCTTATTCACATTCCTCTGCAATGCTGTAAATATATTCCGCTTATCCATAAGATAGTCCCCGGACCTCCGCTTGATATCCAGCAGCGGGTCATTGGCAATGCCGTTCTGGTCCGTCGCGGCCTTGCCGTCGCTGGGGGGGATAGAGAAGTATTCCAGCTCCTCGCGGAGAACGATGATGGCCTGCTTGGAGAGGAGCGGGTTCTGCGAGGACGCGGGGGCGAAATCGGACGAGGGCGAGTCGAGTAGGTGCTGTTGCGCGCTGAAGAGCCCGGGGGTCGTGGAGTTCCCGTAGAACGTGTCAGAAGCGTTGCGGAAGAAGGTGAGGACGTATTGGAAGCAGTCTGGGTCGAACTGTCATTCCCACGAAATAATAATGAGAATTCCATTCATGGTGAGCGAGCCGCTGAGAAAGCACATACATCAACACCATACACCTCCTCATCCTCCTCATTCTCGCCCCCCTCCGAGGGCGCCACACTCTGCCTACTGAGCACCAGCCCGTTCGGGAAAAGGCAGAGTAGCACTGACTCGGGGAGGTTCATGATTGTCTCGCGGTCGACCTCGAACCGCCTGCCACGCAGGTCGAGGAAGAGCCGCGTGAGCAGCTGCGGCTGCAGGTTCGAGTGTGCAGGCGCCTGGTGCTGCGAGACCTGCGTTATGGGCGAGGAGGAGTTCACGGCAGCCATGGCTGCAGCGGATGGGGCTGAGAGGATGAGGACTCAGTGGAGAGGGAACGCCGATGGCTGCAGGGAGGAACGTTGTCTGCGCACATGGAAACCAAACAAGGCATACGCGCTTATTTCGTCCCTGATTCGAATTCATTCCCCTGGGGAAGAAGCGCCCGCTCGTTTCTGGGCGACTACACAACATGCTATCGAATTCATATCGTGTTTTCGGGGCATGTATTACAGGGAACGTGGTAAATATGATAGAGTGGCAAGTTATAGCGAGTAATGGGGATGGCGCCGTAAAAGAACGAGAAAGAAAAAACATGCAAGATGTCCACCGGAGGATTGAAAGTAATAATACGAACTACGAACTCGTTCGGGCGACGTGCAGGAAAATTCCTAGGGTCCTGAAAGTATAGTAGTGCGTTCGTAGCGGGGGCCGACGATGTCCGATAATCCATCACATCATTATCATCATCAAGAACTCGAGTCGAGGGAAAGGAGGCGGGAGATGAAGGGAGAGAGCCATAAACATGAGGTCCATATGCATATATACAACTAATGCTTTGCTGCTGCTGCTGCTGGTATTGTCATTAATTAACCAAAACCTCACCCTACTCATATGCCGGTACCATACCCAGGCTGCGGGGGTGCCGCGCCAGGCGGGAGACTGTACGCCGCGGAATTGCGCGAATAGCGGTTCTGCGGGGGCGCCTGCGATGTCGGCCGTCGTGCGGGCTGTCTTGAGACGCGCCTTACGCCATCGGGGCCGGGGACGGGCCCGCTGTCCGTGAGGCGCACCCCGCGCCCCGCCCGTGCCGCCGCGAGTTCGTCCGACTCCTGGCTGCTCGTGTGCTGCAGCTGCGGTTCGTCATAGATCGTCGGCGAGGTCGTTGACGAGCGGAACGGGTCCACGGCGTACGGCTGCGGGCTCAGCGCTTGCTTGCTGTGCGGGCGTGAATCATAATTGCCTGACCCGAGGTGGCGCGGGACGCTGCTGGAGGAGTCGAAGAGCGTATCGGAGTACGCGTCGCCGGCGGACTGCGGGCTGGGGATGAGCCGCTGGTGCGAGCCCGACGCGGCGTCGGAGATGTAGTTGTCCTCGCTGGAGCGCGCAACGGTGGAGTTGGACGCCATCATTTGTCGGTTGACAGCGAGCGGCGCGGGCAACATCAGGACGGCATTGCTGTCGTG
>JASFDH010002356.1:0-11152 GCA_036937195.1 Nidularia pulvinata | reverse complement strand
CTGATTAGCCGGGAATTGCTTTAGAATGGATAGACTGATGCGTACAATGCCTTGGGTATCGAGTTACCAACGATAAGATTTCCTGGAGGGCCGGGTGGAAGTGGGAGCTTGGATGATGTGCTTAGGCGTTTGTGCACAACAGCGAGGAGAGTTAGAGTCAGAACGATGGCGGCGATGGTCTGAGGCTCGAGTGTTACTCTGAAGGATTCTATCATTGTATTCATGATGGTTGGAGAGGACATGCCGAGGAAGGGCTTTAAGACGCTAGTAGATCCGGTCCATTTTTTGATGCTTGCAAAGTTATGTAGGTCCAGGGATTGTGAGATCCGATCACGAGTCCACCCATCTCCAATGAAGATAGCTTTCCACCGGGCACCTGCCGTGGTACGAGATCGCCGTGAAGCCATGTCGGTGGATCTATGGCAACTTCCCATGTGAGTAAGGAACCCTAAAAAATGCGTGCGCCAGGAACGGATACCAGGTTCTTGGGGGTTAAGTGAAGGTTGACAAGACCATATATGGAGACCTCCTACGAACCGAAAGAGATGTTGGGATATTGTACAGTGGCAATAGATGCGCTCCTGTCGCGCTCGCGAGAACTAAACGCTCCTCAGTGTTCATGATGGCCAGCAGTCAATCGATACCAAGGAGTTTACTTGTACCGACACCATTGAGAGATCGTGGGAAGTATCCAGCCGTTTATACAAAACTTATCTAAATTCGGCGCCGCTCGGACGGGGACCGGAGGCTCCCGCCGACGATTGCCCTATTGTAATTCTTCAAACCGTCAGGATCCAAAATCAAAACTCTACCATTGCATACTATCCTTTCAAATATGCCACCATTATCGTAGAGAAGGTAACGCATAAGCAAGTAGCCTCATGCATGTCCTTGCCCATCGGACGCGACACCCTTCAAGTTTCTCCAACAAGTTAGCCCCATTCTCTCCATCGTTATCTTGGATAATCATTTTATGCATGCAGTTCTCAAGGTCAGTGACCAGTTTCAAGAATTGGATTTGAACTGGATAGATACCATTCACATCCGTGTCGGACCCCTAAAAAATCTGCAAACGTTGCAATATTGTTAGCCTGTCAGCAGTTCGTGGAAATATTTCATTGGTGTCCTTGTGTATACAGTATGATTCATATTGCGAGGCATTCAAGAGGGATGGGAGTGAGATGGGATTGCCAGTAGGTAAGCGAGCATCTGGTCAGCTGCTCGCTTCGAGACGCCATGCATGACTTTAATAATAAATGCTTTTGACCTCCTGACCATAGCTGTTCTTGTCAATTGTCGTCAATCATTCATACAGACAACGTGTAGAGGATCTTCGGTTAAACTATTCTTCTTACCTGAACTTACAATTTGGCTAAGGTTCTCAGAAAAAATAATATACTAACCACAGGGATCATGCGCCCTCACCAGCTTCGTGCGTCATTATGCAAGCTTGCGATTGGAGTTTGAACTAATATTGAAGGACATCAGGCAACAAGCTGTACAGTGTGGGGTACTTAAAGGCTGCTTGTTACTTCTTTGATCAACAAAAGTTTGTCTTTACCTGGAGAAATGCATGTGAGGATTTTGCTATGGTTGTGAAAGTTGCTGATTTATTAGTTTATCGGCAGCACCTCGTTTTCCATTTTAAATCTTCTGTGTGACATTGCTGTGGGGCTAATTACTTTGCCATCAAGTACATAGATCTCTGGCATGGCAAAAACTTCACCTCTCCCTTCTCATCCCCTACCCTGGCTACTTCAACTTTAAAGAAGTTGTACTCACCATACAGATTTTCAAGCACTAGCCAAACTCCTTTAGCACTGATTTGCCACATATTTGTACTGTTCACCCACAAATAATCTAGCCAATGGCTACTCTGACTTGGATCAACAACTTGTGAGAATACTGTCATCAAAGTATGAATAGGGCAGGGAGCTACATGCAAATGAAACTTTAACCAGTTTAATCTTAGCTATGCTGTCTGACTTTCAGCAGAGGAGCTTATACTGAGCTGGTGCTCATAGTCATTGTCATTTCCATTATAAGTGGTACAGTCTGATCACTAAACACTGGCTCCTGGAAGTATCTAGGTGTAGTGCAAGCCTATAACACCCTTGTACTGGTTGTTACATACATATTTAGACAGGCCATTGGTAAGTAGAACATCTATCTAAGGAAGTGTGCAAGACAATTTGTCAAGTCAGTCAACAGTACAGAGGAGGTTAGGAACATATGCATTGTGGGCAGTAAAGAAGGTTAGGACAGCATGCATGAGTTTGGCCAGCAACTTGATAGTATATTTCTCAAAGAACATTGTCCTGAGGCAAGTATCAGCATTCAGGTGGTGCAAATCCCTCAGTGCTGGGGCTTCTTAATACACTTGTTACAGATGGCTGTGTGCAGCTCATTAAGGTGAGCAGAAGTAAAGCACATGAGCAATGCATGTTGTGGCTACTAGAGCCACTAGGCAACTTATTTCTGTTATAGTGCCATAGTTTGAGTACTTTAACAGTACTAGACTCCTCAGATTTCCTTGTAATGAATATTGGCATAAAAGCTTGAGCAATGTAGTGCAGTGCATAGTATATGGCTGTCATGACTGTACAGCTAGCTGCTAGTACATGGGGAATATGTTCCTCTGCAAGGATTATTTTTAAGGACAATAAAATATCAATATACATATACAATTTGAGACCCACCTTTTGCCTTATCTTATGATGTGTTTGCTGGCTTATTGATTTGATTTGTTGGAGCTGAATTTGATACACTTTTGGCTGGCAGGACAGCCAGTCTTCCTGCAGTTGAACCGCTATTGTCTTTGTCTTTTCTTCTTCTTTCTGTGATTTCTGACATGGACCTGATGTTCAAACTTGTATCAGTACCTGTGGGATCCCCTGGTGGATGTTTGAACAATAAATTGTGCTTTTTATTAAATTTAACTGGGAGCAGAAAAACAGAAACAGGGACATGCATATCAAGGGGCTTGTTCCACCAGAAGCAGTACATCAACTAGTTGAACATAGCAATGCCAAGGGTCACTACCTCCAGCTCTGCAATATGCAAGTGGAGAGTGCAATGTGCTAACAACTGGGCACTGAACCATGTTGTTTGCAACCCCATGATACCTTTCACAATGAAATCTGCTTTGCTCCTGTCTATGATATCACACTTGCTGATACTGGGCCATTAAATCTTGTGTTGTTCATGCAGACTTGGGAGCTCATGCAGCAATAAAGTTGGCACTGGCTGCTTGCTGTTGTACAGCATGAATCCACTCATTTGGAGGAAGAATCCATGTGTCATTGCCCACTCATGCACTGTTATGAAATAATATATAATAGATCAAAATCCATTCACATGAGGTTGCATTAGGATTTGAGAAGAAAGATAGGCCTTTGCACTCTTCTACTACTTTCAGCATGCCTATCCTTTGCCATACAGCCCAGATCAGGATTATTTCTGGCACAATAATCGTCGAAAGCATCAGCTTTAATCGATGTCCCACGATCCTCCAGTAACTGTCCTCAGGTGCAGAAATCTTCAAATGCACAAAGACCCAGGTACATGTGAGCATAGTCACCAAGCAGCTCCAAGTTATGTCTCATAAGCTGTGTACATTGCAATCACTGCAGACATCTGAAGTTCCTACAATGGGCATAGCATAGTTTACCGTGGTCGAGATATTAGATAGTGGCACTGCAGGTGCGGCTTGGATATGTCTGATCAAGATATAGGAACAGATAAGAAGGAGCATAGTAATTGGAGTGGAGACTCAAACAAGTAGATATTGCTAGACTCTTTAGATGTCCACAGGAGATCCTTTAAGAATCACCTCGATAGTGTACTGCGGTAGAAATACAATGTGCACGCATCGGCATCGAGATGAAGGAGTATGAGGAAGTTGGCTAGCGCCAGCCTAGTTAAGAAGTGTGTCTCCAGGGGATTTTTTGATAAGTACTGTTGCCGACGTTGTATGCCTTGTGGATATTAGCGTCAAAACGCGGTTTAATCAGGTCCATGTGAACGATTCTGTGTCCAAAAAGCCAGTAAAATACCGACGGAAGTGACTGAGGAGGAGTATAGGCCCGCAAAGATTAGTATTCGATAGGGCGTGTGATGATGAAAAGCTCACGGCGCTTAATTATGTTTAAAGAAGTTGAAAAGGTGTCTCTGCGAAAATCATCTATCACTGGAAAGTTATGTCAAGAAGTTAGGCATGCAATGGCTGAGAAATTAAACTCGAATAGGTCAAGCAAAGGCTCCATTATGAGCGATAACAAGAGAGCAAAATTGGCGGAGTGCGCTGCATGTCGTAGTCCAGTCTGTGCCCTCGGCATCAACTGAATCTAGCGCTGAAGAACGCGTATGACATATTGATTGGTTTCTAGTGTAGACAGGGGCTAAGAAAGGATAGAAATTCAAGTTGCATATATGAATAGATAATAAAAGCAAAGATGGGGATGGCCGGATGAAGGAACCGCAAAACGGTCAAAGACAGACAAATGGACGAAGCAAGAGGGAAGCAAGATAGCAGCTGGGCGTGCACGCACCGAAAGAAAGGAGTATCCGGGGTCCTCATGGCGGACTCGAGTGTGAAAGGTCCTTACGCGTCATATGTAGATCATTACCGCGACGGATGGACGACATAATGAACGTTTCCGACGTGGATTCCACGCGTCGAACTCGTCCCCCTTGTCGGCAAATACCCTGGCCACTCCTAGCAGGACTTTCTCTCCACGCACGGGGCAATGCTGCGAAGTGACACCGGAAAGACTGTATGTCTTTGATAGGCGGAGTCGAACGCACCCACACCCCCACCCATAGTTTTCAGCGAGCTGAGCTACGTCGACCACATCTTCAACTGCGGGTATCTACCAGCGTTGCGCGCCTTTTCCACAAGGCTCTTCTCCCCGTCGGGCTCTGTGTCTGCTGCGATTCATTCCTCCCCAGGCTCAGCGGCTTCCGCTTCTGCTTCGGGCTCAGCGTCAGCCTCTGCTCGTGCTCCAGATTCGGATTCAGGCCCCGCGTCTGCGTCCATTCCCATGCATCTGCATCTGCATACCAGGAATCCGGCCGCTTGCCCTTGCACTCCCCTCAAACTAGCGTTCCTTTGGTGCATCACGCGCGCGAATAGTTCCGGCCATGGGGGAGCGGTGGGTATACTAGGCGTTGGTCGTGGAGGCGGCGTATGTTGGGAGTGAGATCCTCAAGGGAGAGAAAAGGGGCTCGATTATCGTTGCTTGATTCGTCGTTGGTGAATTGATATCCTGCTGCTGGGTTGTTTTCGAAGTTCGTGCTCCTTCTGCCTTTCTTTGTGGCCTTTTGCTGCCCATGCAGCTTTTGCCCATTTTTTTTCTTTCTTTCTTATCACCCTACTACCCTTCATCTTCTCTCTACATGCTCGTTCCACCTGTCTTCCTGCTTATCATCTCCCTCTCATCCAAGCCCGTTCGCGCTACCGGTTTACCTTTGTTTCTACTCGTCTCATCCTACCTTCCCTCTTGCGCTCTTCCTATTATCCTCGTTGGTTCCGTCTTTCGATCTGCCCCAAGTCTATGCGCGTATCATTCCCTCGTTTCAATTTTCTCGTTTCTCCTCCGTTCACACTTTAATCTTCTTTTTTTTCGGTGGCTCGTTTCGTCATTCCTTGCATTGTTGCGGGCTCGATAAATTTTGCCTGATTCTCGTAATATGCCTTCCTCTTGCGCTATCTTTGTCCCTTACGTCTATCCTTTGTAGCTCGTTCTGCATGTGGTTTCTCTGCTTAATCTGCTCCTTGGACCCTTTTTCCAGAATACTCGTTCGGCGCTCCATTCGTGTTTATTCTGAGGTCCTGTCGTCCTGGTCCTGCGTTGCTTACTTTTACTCATTCTCTCTACCCTACTCTCTCAACCCCTTCCTAGCTTGCCTCATTTTCTTCCTTCGCGTTCCTCATATATGTCTTGTCGGCTCATTCTTGCTCTTCCCATGCTCCTTTCTGCCATATTCTAACTCCCCGCTCTTTCTTCTAGCGCACGTCTCTCCCAGCAGGTAACCCATCGTCGGGCTCCTACCTAGTTTGGGGCTCGTCCTCACACCGTGGTTTACGTGTGCCTTCTCGGCAATTGCGACATGCATGATATCAGCGTCGACTTGCAGCTCGGCTTCACCCGCGAGCCATCGTCAATTGGCACAATGAGGCGTGAGCGCTTGTAGAGTGGGAGCGGGATGGGGAAGACGTGTGGAGCTAGATGGGTAAAGTCAGGGCACCAGGAAAGCATGCGGGAGAGGGAGGCGAGGAAGGCGAGGAAGGATGGTAAGGTATTATAGGAGGAAGTTTGGGCGTGAGGTTGGGGAGGAGCTACAGTATGCTCGTAGGTTGAGTTTTCTGGCTTTGTCTTGTTAATTAACTCATTGATTATGTGCAGGTTTGCCCAGTAGTAACCCCATTGTCACGATATGGATATCTGTGGGTTCATCTTACTGCATTGTCTCACTACCCGGACTCGGTCCCTGAATAAAGTAATGTTACCAGTGAGGATGCAAAAAGCATACCATTATGCATGCATTTGGTGTATACACCGTTCCGACTTGTCCGCAATTTCTTCCGTCTCATATCCCATCCTTGGACCTCCTTGAGCGAACACTTCACGCCGCCCTAATGAGACTACGTCGGCCACGGAAAAATTGCCCACTTCCCTCGGAAGAAGATGCTCCACGACAGTTTTTCGAGTTCGGACGACAGGGCTGCAGGCCCAGAGTCGATCTGACGGGGATCCTAGCATCGTCACCAGAAATCCTTGGCTGCGTGCGCAGGGTATGCACAGATTGCTTCCTGGATAGGTCGATCAGTATGGTTAGCTCGGGACTTCATGGAGGGTACAACTTATACAGTTACTCGTATAACGAATAAGCTGTTGTCCTCGCAATATCAATAACATACAGGCCCTTGTACATGTCTTCCATGGAAACGCGCATGACGATATCGGGATACGGAAGAAAATACCAAGGCGTCGGCAGCGAGATGACGTCGGGGCAACAGTTACTTCTATCTATGCATTCACGACATTTCACCCGACCTCAACCACCCATCTACTGTCATTTTGCACTCATAACAAGGAGAATCAGCGATTGCATATTCAGCCATGATATTGCACCTTCCCGCAGAGCCCGTTCTCGAAATCCTGCGGTACCTTCCCCTCGGCACGCTATGCGCCATCTAGCGCGTCTCCAAGAGCTGGAAGGATTTCTTTGTCACGCAGGAAACCACCATTTATCGCCATACTGCGTATCTGTACGGGTACGTGCCCTCAGCCTAGAAAAGTGGCGAGCACGTACCCACCAAGAGTGCTCGTGGGCATGCTAGGGTGGCGGGATCAGTGTACGTCCGCTTCAAATTCTCCTTACCCCTGTGACTATTATACTCAACTTCCCCTCTATACAGCTCACAGCCGACTCTCAATCTCCTATTCCTGGCGCGGCCTTGCTCCCTTCTCCGTCTTCACGCATCTTCAATTCCGCATCAGCGCGTACACCAGTTCAAGGCCGACTTGCAGCACGGCTTCCTCACAAGTACCTCGCGCGTCGGTGGGCTCACTGTCAGCGACATAGATGGGGACCAAGAAGTCCTATGAGCTCTCCTACAGGGCTACGTACGCTTGCACGCGTACTGCAAGTACGATAATGGACCCTTATGTTTGACCTACAGAGCGGGGGGGAGGCCTGGCGCCTCGCGGAAGGATGGGGCTCAAAGGGGATTCTAGAGGAATACGAGGTGTGCCCGGGGTGAAGCCCGATGAAAACATGAAGTTGATGGGCTGCTCAGGAAGGCCTCCCTCTCCATTACCTCGTTCAGAGGCCACTTCAGCCCACACGCCGTTCTGCGAATGCCAAAATCCATGAGATTGCACCACTTCGTCTTTCCGAACTCAAACACGGCACTCTTTATTACATGGAATATACGACCACAGCCGTTGCCGTGGGAGATCCGGGAAGGCTAGTGACTGGGGACTGAGGCCGAGGGAAGAACAGATGAGGGTGTGAACGGGTACATATGAGACGCAGGCAGAGAAGTATTACTAGCAACAGTTTGAGTATTCATTGGAAAGGGGCCGATGTATGCTTGCGCGTTCCTTTCTCTCCTCTTTCTTTTGATGCTGAGTTGTCTCTCACTGGAGAAATTTTGCTTTAGAGTTACCGGACGGCAGCCTCGTGGTGTAGCACGGGGCCACTGGTGAGCTCTGCTTGCTACATTTGTATTTGAAGTTTGATGAATGGATAAATCAACGGGTATTAGGGACTGATAGGTAATCCGGAGGCGGGCTTTAAGCCCGAGGCTTCGATTGTGATAGAAATATCATTCATGCCCTAGTGGGGTGTATGAAGAAAGAATGTATTTTTGTTTTGGTGGTGCAAAAGTCATACTAGTAGTACATGTTTGTTGGTAATCACAGCAGTCTACATATCGTGTCGTCATGATCGTAATGTCATCCATCGAAACCTTGATTGATTTCAAACATACATGCCTTCCCCGCGTCCTTCGAACTCCCGTGTAAACTCCTCCATTGCATCCAGCGTCAGCACCAAATGCTCCATTTTCACCTCCTCCCCTTTTGCAATCGCCAATGATTGCGCAGTTCTCACCGCGTTCTTGATCTGTCTCCCATTGACGTTCTTCTTTGCCAACAATGCGATTTGCTCGTTTGTTACCGTAGTGGCTCCTGCACGTGCGATGAAGGCGGCCCAGACTTGCTGCTTCGAGTTCTCGGTGAGCTCGTGGAAGTGCAGCGCGACGTGAATTCGCGAGAGGAAGGCCTCATCGAAGGCCCGCACGCGATTTGTGGTGAGGAACAGAATCCCACGGTAGTACTCAACGTGTCGAAGGCTGGAGGAGGGAGTAAGCACATGTTTGATATATGGACGAGGAACGACGAGACGTACAAGACAGCTACCATCGCGTTCCGCTCGAGATCGTGCAGAGAGCGCTGCTCAAGGAAGACATCCGCCTACGGGCATGGGTGTTAGCCACTGCCATGTAGTCTCATGTGGGAACAATACGAACCTCATCAATAAGCACAATGGCCTTCCACGCCGTCGCAACGTCAAACACACGCTCCAGAGATGCATCAAGAGCCGCAGCCGATGTGCCCAGGTCCCCGCCACCAATGACGTACAGTGGCTGGCGGACATGCTCGCTCGTCGCTTCAGCCGAGAAGGTCTTCCCTGAAACGAGTATTCGTGAGCTTCAGAAGAAAGCAGGGATTTACATGCTGCGCGCACCGACTCCAGGGGGACCAAAGAGGTTGACTACGAGTCCATGGCCCTTCCCCTTAATAAAATCGTCGAATCCGACTTCTTTGTGATGCGCCTCGACGAGGGACTGAAGGAGTTTCTTCCGGTCGGAAGGCAGAACAAGGTTGGCAAACGCATCGTTGTTCCATTCGACATCCTGGATTTTGTCGACGTTGAATTCTACTGTTGTCGCAGAATGTAGGTAAGCAATGAGCGGATGCAATAGAACGATAGACGTACACCAGGCTTTGTCGCCGAGACTGAAGCCGTACACAATGGTGGGCGTTAGGAGGAGCTCTTCATCTGTCAGTTCGACGTCGGAGGTGTCGTCCGCTGGTGCGGTGGTGACAACGGCGGCTGCGTAGGTATAACTGCCTCAGCAGAAACTTAGAGCTTAGGATGCAAAAAACGCACCATTTACAATGCCAGGAGCAGGGACAGGCGTTTGGGGAGGAATCAGGTTGCCAAAGTCGTCATACACAATCATTCCGGGAGGTTTGGGGTCCCTGTCCCCTTTCTTCGGCGTAGGAAAGACGTAGTTCGAGTTTAAGCGTTTGAATGTGGCTGTGACAAAGGAAAGGAAGGGTCAGCTGAGAAAGGGACAAGGGAGCAGAGTAGAGACAGACCTCGGTCTACCATGATCCGGCTCTTGACCTGATACGAGGAAGTATATCAGCAAGAGAGCTAGGAAAGGACGTTAGAAGTGGCGTATGCTCACATTGTGCTTGATCATCTTGTCACCGATCTTAATTGCAGCAATACCATCGAACTGCTTGTGATGTACACCAATCAAGCTAACCCACTTCTTCCCTCTCTCGATAATCTCCTTTCTCAGCTTCGCTTCATGAGGATGGAATTTAAGCGGGTACACATCTAGTGTGTCGATCTTCACCGTGCCTGTGAAATTGCCAATGGGAATGGCCATCGTCACCCTCCCTATGACCACGGTACTAGTCGCGGTTTTGTCCACAAGGTCAACGCTCTCGCAATTGAGCACATAGAGCCCCGTCTCGCCGGTATCCTTCGTGATGCGCTCCCAAGAGGTCAGCTTAAATAACCGCAGGAGGCCGGTGACTGAGCAGCGCGCGACGAACAGCGTGCGGGGAACGAGGATTGCATAGAGGAGAGCGAAGGTGATTTCGGAGTGTGACGTCAGGCGCTTGATGGTGGCGAGCGTGGTGCGATAGTCTGAGGCGAGTGTAGTTACAAGGAGATTGGTGCTGGAGAGAAGATACGTCTCTTCTTCTGTACGCTGCTTCTTGGCCGCGAGAGCATCACGGTACTCCGTGAACTCGTTAAAGAACGTGAGGAATACCTCTGGGAGAAGCTAGTGCAATGTGCGTTCAAGTTAGAGAAGCTAGGTATAAGGGTTGGGTATTCAGAGTTTACCTCCAGAGGATCAGTGAACCATGAAATTCCGGGCCAGGATCGGATAACGTCTTTGCACGCCTTGAGGATGTACTCGCTCTTGATCACAATCTTGAAGGTTGGCTCTTCGCCCTCTTTCCTAGGCATGGTACGAACAATGCTGCAAGTAACGCGCGTCAGAAGTATAGCAGCGTGATCGATGGAAAACACTCACACAAAGCAGTATTCCTTCCAGGCATCATTGGCCAAGCTTGCGCTCTGAATGATCGGAATAGTTTCGACGGTGACTTTCGAGCTCGTGTTCTGTTGATAAAAAAAGTTTAGGATCTTATGTCTACGGACACGAATACGAATCACCGACCCTGTACTTCCATCCCTTCGACCATCGACTATAGTAGTTATCGAGACGCTTAATCTTCAAAGAAGGAATGGGAAGCGGTTCTTCACGAACGACCGTGGCAGTAGATAGCGACATCTTGGACTCAGTCTCCGCATTATCGTCAAATGTCGCCGG
>JASFDH010002355.1:0-11158 GCA_036937195.1 Nidularia pulvinata | reverse complement strand
CATTGCCAGAAAGGATTTATTTTGCGCTAAATTTACTGTGCCGTAAAATACAATGTAAAATTTAATCAACGATCATCAGATTTTACATGCCTTTTACGAGATGTAAAAAGGCGGGGTGCCAGCTGTGTATGCGACAGCACAAGGGCAGTAGGACCTGCCTCCAAAGAAGAAAGGGTACAGGCATGCCGATTACATCTTCTACATCTAAAAATCAAATTATTACACAAAGGTCCAATGCTCAAGTGCATCTAGTCAATGGAATGATGTTTGGGAAACATATCCCTACTACATGCAGGTAAAGGAAGTAATAAAAAAAAAGGGGATGCTCAGATTTTTTGTATTTATGATCTTCATATAGTAGATACAATCCTATTACGTCGATAACAAGTGAGAAGTCGCGATTGGCGGCCTGTTCAGGTTTTGACTCATCATTGTACAATTGGCACCACCCCTCTGGGTGGGTCGACTGGTCGCATTTCGCCGGTGTGCCCCCTGGTACACTGTATATTTATATCAATTTCCGGCTCATTCGCAATTACACGCCATCTCCATTTATGTGCAAATGCAGATCACCTGAAATGACAGCTATCCTAGAAGCCAACTGCCACATAATAGTCGGGTGAAGTAGAAAAGCAGACGCCATTGATATTGGTACATCACACACGATAAGCACGGGTGTGAAGCCATATAAATCTTCCTAAAATGACGAACCATGAGGCCTTGAGGATATAAACATCTCCGTTATCGATTAAAATTTAGCGCCCCATAGTCAAACGGATTCTCCATCTCCATCATGTTCTCTGCTCTGAATCGCCAGGCCGCTGCCCTCAAAGCCAAAAGTCCTACCCTTGGTGTAGATGAATGGAGTCAGCGGTAAGTATATTTATCACCAACATTATTAGGTATCACCTTATCCAAGGTATCAGGGCGCTTTCCTTGGGAAAGCAAAAAGCTGGTGCAGATGAGACCCCTGCGGTACAAAAATCTACTTCAACGCAGAATGCTGTAGATACAGGAAGCACCACGACTGTTTTACTGAACGAATCCATGGCTTCTGTACAGTGAGTTATTTCTATTATCTGTTACACATAACTCACGACAGCCTAGAATTAGCGCAGAGCCTGAATCTATTGGTGATGGAGCAGGAGCATCGGCTGAATCCGAGGTAAAAGTCAAGAAATCGATATTCCAAGTCGAGGAGTTCACTCGACGGTATGTAAAACACCATGATTTAATTTATCTATTAATTTACTGCGTGTTAGTATCATGCCGATTCGATCCGGTACAACAAATAAGACATTTGTTCTGGAAGAAACTGAGGTTGAGACCGAGGAAGACACCAAGAAATCATTTTTTGGTGTCAGTCAATTAACCCAGCGGTAAGCGCACATTATAGGAAGAGAACGAATATATACATTTTTAATATTTTACTACCCCCTACAGAGTTATGCCTACGCGCACCTCTACATCGGACAATACATCTAGCACTGCAGATCCTATCCCCGAATCACCACCCGAAGATGTATATATTGTTCTCCGGCCCATCAACTTCAAGCTGTCGTCAGAAGAAATGCTTCAAAGGATTGGGGAGGCCACTGATATGGCAGAGCTCCAGAATTATCTTCTATTTCAGCATTGGGGAGTCAAAGTTGGAGATAAATACTATCACCTCCATATTGTGGAAGAGACTAAGGCCGACGGGAAAGTACACAAGAATCTTGCCGTGACGCTGAGCGAATTTGAGACCGTCACTATTAAATTCCCAATTTGGCAGACTTCCAAGAACCACGATGACAGGGTGAAGAACGGTAAGTGTTTTCTTAAACGGGTATTCTTCAGATGCCAATGAAGCAATTCATTAGCCGTTAACATCATTAAGGGTATGGGCGGCTTCAAGAATGAAGACGAAGTCCAAGTATATGAGGATCGGGACGGCCAGAAGGAGCAGTTGATCCCCAACTTGGAGCGAAAGCGCTATTCGCCGGATTCTGAGACCAAGAAATCACTTATGCACCTGCCTACGATATTTTCGGGCCAGTATAATGCACTGACCAACAGTTGCATTACTTTCACTGCACGATATCTCCTTGGTCACATATTCGACCTGAACCCTCTCAACTTATCAGCAAACGCAAGCGGTTTTAGGAAGAAGGTGGAATGGCTCGCACATAAATGGGTAGCATCTGGATGCAAGATTAAACCGGCAAAATTAATCAATATGTTGACCAGTCCCCTTGGTTTATTGAATCCTATGAGGACTTTGTCGAAGACTCAGGATGGTAATATTTTCGTATGTGATCCTCTTCCTTGTTCACTATGCTTTGAAAAATATTGATCCGTTGCTACTACAGTTGGTCAGGTTGCTACTGGTCTTCATGGGGAAAATCAAAATCAAAGATAGTGAAGAGGTAACAAGCATACCCGCTGTCATTGGACAAGCAGGCAAGGAAGTTGCAAATCCTGAGGCGGCACCTTCCGAAGATTCAGCGGTGGAAAGCGACGATGTCAAAGCATGATTTTATGGCGTTATCCTGCAAAGTTGTTTCATTGGTTTGACGATTTCAGCTAGTAAAGTATTTTAGGCAGGAAGTCATTGGAAGCGAATTTATGTATACCTTAGTACCAAATTCAATGATCCAATTCAACTTTTTGTTCCTGGATTTCATAAATTATTCGATTCCGGTGAATGTCTATAAGGGTCTCCGGATTCTGGAATTGTCTTGCAACAGTTGTATTGGAATCGGGTGTCTTCGGTAAACTTGCGGACACAACACGTCGCGTCGTGCATCACGTACCTTGAGACAGGTCTGATTAGTCGTGGTTGCCTACCTGTGCTCGAAGCACTCACTCCTGGCCCTAAATTATCATCGAGACAGCAAAAAGCATAGAATTGTTCTCTGAAAGAAGGCGAATCCCGTGAAAACAGCTGAAAATAGTGCAATGAGTGCCAATCTGTGCCAATTGTGGTGATCAACACGGTCAAATCCGCCTCCGATACACATGTTTCCAAAGCTCAAACAGCTCAGAGGAAAAGAGTGCCCCTCACAATATCCTTCTTTCAACCTCGCCGCTCATTACAGCTTTAGCCTATAAAAGTAAGCTATAATCTTACTGCCCACACTGAAGTTGGCCTGCACCCTCTTCTCCTCCACCCACCCGAACTTCTCGTACATCTGCATCGCAGGCACCTGGTACATGCTCGTGGACAGGTGGATTTCTGCCACCTGGTGTGTGCGCGCGTGGGAGATAAGAGTGTGTAGGAGCTGGCTGGCGATACCGCGCCGATGGTGTGCGGGAGACACAGCCATACGCCGGAGCTCAGCGATGTGGGGAGAGGAAGATTTAGTAGTATCTGTTACGGTAGCGAATAAGAGAGTGATTCACGGCTCGAAGGAAATGGGGTGTAAATACCTAGCCCAATACAGCCAACGATCTCCCCACTCTCTACCACCTCAGCAATCCAAAATCCATTAGGACCTGAGGGTGCATTTGCCTCTCCTTTCTCAATGATACCCATCCGATAATGGGTTCCGATGTCCGCCAAATCATTTTCCAAGTTCCTTTTCATGTAGCTCGTCAACGTGCGCCACATTGACCATCGCCACCCGAGAAATAAAGCAGTCGCAAGGGCTGAGATGAGAAGGCCAACAGTGCGCGTGGGGCGGGAAAAGAACATGCTTCCGTTAGGCAATGCCTCTTGCAAGGATGTGAACGAAGATGCGGAGAGAAGCAAGCCGAGCAGGAAAATAGAGTAGAGAGCATAGGACAGTGGGAGCGTGAGCTGCTCTCGGAGGGCACGAACACCTGGGGAGGCATCTATTGGAAAGTTGTGGTCAGAGTCTTCACACACCTAAATGAATGAGTAGGAACTCACCTCCAACAGTCATGGCTCTCACGTATAGTTCTCGAACTTTATCTGAGTCTGCATTGCGGTAGGGACGAATGATGACTTCCTGTTTCCGAAAGGTCGTACTCTGGTGACTTCATTGTAAGTCCATGGCGTAATATAGTCAGGGATTAGAAGCAACTACTCACGTTCATCGAGGGAAGTTGTCCTATAGAAGGTTTAGTCGTGCTTGTCATCATAGTTACTCCTCGACTTCTTCGACAAGTTCAAGGAATATTTGAGTTGGAATCCGCAGGAAATACAATGATCTGTTAGGGGCCAACACATACTTATAGCGATTAGATTTGCTCTGAAGTCCAGAGTACGCGTCTCTCGGCGGATGTCAACACCTTGGGAAGGGAAGCTGACGCGTCTCGCTAAAAAAAACTCTGAGACAGCCCCAGGGCAGCAAATAAGTGTCGCCGAACCCCGATGCAGCAACGAAGGCATGTCGGACAGTGGTAGGAAGATGACTCATGAAGGTAATTGGATATGCGAGAAAGACGGGGATACAAAGTGTTATGTCGCGTACGTGGCACGGACTGCGGAGTATATCGTGGAAATGGTAGCCGACGGATGCTTCAATACTTGACCTTGATCCGTCGGTATGCTTACGTTTTGGCGCTATGCGATCTTTGATGGCCCCCTCAAACGTCACATTTTGTCACACTTTCAGATCTCTCGGAAAGACTTCCATCTTATGCTACGTACATTTTGAATCAAGGTGGATATTCTATATCAAAAGGTCTATTGAAGACTCTCCAGAAATTTTGGTAAATTTTCACCCGAAGGATCTGGATAGATCTGGCCATTGACTCCGTTACACCAAGCATTCTCAGACAATCAAATCAAATATTGACCTCCCATTCTCGTTCTTGGAGGAAATTTTTTGACCTAATCAGATGTTCGTATTTACCATGACTATGCAAGCATACAGGCAAAATTTCATGAGGAACGGAGGTTAGTAGGATGAGGGAGACACGAATTTCAAACATCTGATCGTTTCAGATACGTGGGAAAGGACTGTAGGTAAGTCCTTGAAAGCAATCTATAGAAATAGCCAGAATTACTCATCATTCCTCGGGGATACATGAAGAAAAGCTTACATATTGGTTACACATTTCACTCGATGGGGCTGGCATCTATGTACTCCAACCCTTACAACAGCCTGCATACGTCTAACTTAAAGGCGCCAAAAACCACGTGAGCTAAGGCACGTTTTACGGACGGCTTTTTAGTCATTTTTGTATCCACGCCGATAGGAGGCAGGTAAAAGATGCAGGGTCAGGCAAGACCTTAGGAGGTGACAAAGGTGCACGTCGACTCATCGTTGCGGGGCACAGATGCAAGGTATGCGCAGGAAGACTCTGCCAAAAGCTTGAGCATCCCTAGCAGATAGGATTCAAGTACTTATCTGACATATAAGCTTCGGAAGTCTCTTTACACAGTTGCTATTGGGCGTACCATTTCCATTCTGTCTTTAATTCCAAACTCGAATAGCTCTCCATCGGATTCTGCGACCGTAACTGCAGAACAAATCCAGCTCAATCGACAAATCAACCTAGCCAGCTCCTGGGATACAGGATAGTCGGAAATTCTGGAGTAATAGCTCCAATCTCTCCGGCTCTCCGGACGAACACATCGGTAAGAGGGTGAATACCGACACAGGAACCGATGATATTCTAGGGCACTAAAAACTAAGTAGAATCCAAGTTGTCAGATACATATAACGAGCACATAAGCATTCGCTGCGAAAACACACATACAATATTCGGATTCTTTCTTGGCTTCAAGAAGTCTCATATTCCTGTGATAGAACTGTTCCCCGTTTCTACGCTGCATAGTCCTGAGTGCTTTCCAGATCACCCTATCTTTTCTGTGATCCCATGAACTTGTAGATGCTTGTAGAATATGATACTTTGCACACGCCGTCTGTATATGCAAATTAAGCAGACTGGAGTCTTTCTAGAATGTGGTGAATCCGTCAAACAGAAAGATTCTGGTATGTGTTTCCCGTAGACAACATGGTGACGAGTGTTGAGCGCAGTAGCGTTGATGATAATGGCGGGACGAAGCTGACAGTGAATAAAAGTCGAAGCAGTGCTCGACCCACGACTTGGGACATGAAGGCCCCTCGGCAAGCTGGCCACCGTCGAACACCACGCATCATATGTCAGGTGGGTTTCAAAGACAAGTGCGTTAATATAATCAGATTTTGCGTGAACGGTGAAATGCTCTGAAAATTTGCAAATTGTTTGCATTAAGGCAATGACTATACACGTTGCATATTTATTTAATGATGCATGGGCTATGATCCAGCGCGTGCCAGTCGTAATTTACACACGATGGAGTTATACGGAGGACGAATACAATCTGACAGAACGAAAAATCTCAGCGGGGGGCTCATTTGTATATTTGGACATGGATACGCGAAGAAATAGCCTTGAGTTGATCGCCGCAGCTACAGAAAACGAAATACTACGAATTAATTAATATATGAAAATTTTGAGCATACAGAAAAATCAAACACCCACGGAAGTAGCACATTGCCATCTTGTAACTAACGAAATCATTGATGAGCAGTGAAATAACATAATGGAGAAACAACTCACAGATCCCAGTAGCATCAAGAGAAATGACGATAGCCTGCACGCTATAAGCTCATAAACGTTAATGGCGGCACTGTTAGCACAATATCGCATCATTACCGAAGAGGGTCTGGAAAGGATGACTTGAGCCAATCATAACTATCAAGTAACAAGTTTTGTTCAAGAACTTACAAAGAAAAGTATCACGCCATCTCTGTGAAGTGTCTGGATAACTTCGCTGTTCTCTTGGCGAGGCTGGTGTAGTGCATTTAACGTTGCCAATATTACCACACAGATATCTAGGAATACCTAAAAATAATACGGATCATCATAATCAATTAAATAATAATTCTCTGAGACCAGGTATGCGTACCAGTACTCCTATAAAAGCTATAAGGGTTCTCGACTTTGCTATCACAAGGCAGGTGTTAGTGAGCAAAAAATATACTGTGCTTCCTAAATAGAAATAGGATTTCCGGTATGAGTAAACTTGGAACGCGATTACCGATAACGATTGAATATACATACGTTCTACCTCCAGAGGCGCAGCTACCAACAATCCCATTACAGTCAAACCGGTCACGGTAAATATGCTAGAAACAACCAGGCCTATTGACTTCCGCTTTCCCCATAGATAATGTAGACGGAAGGCTACAAGTACTGCAGAAGAATAAATCGTACTATGTATGGAATGAAATTGGAATAGCACGCACGTTCGAGAGAGATGATGGCGGCCCCGCCGCCTGCTGTAAAAGTCCAAATCCACCAATCACAACTGTGAGTTACAGTATCCTCAGTAATTTCGAATCACCGAGAGCATTTGAATGGCAGAAAAGGCTTACGTCTACATACGTACAAGTGAGTAAAAGTTCTCAAGTTTAAATATTTATTGGTCACCTACGCTTTGGTTGAAAGAAATACCAGCACCACTATAGACTAATTTCATGCTCTTCAATCATTTTTATCAAATTCAAATAGGCAGAATGACCTTACCGTACGCAGTATATGCAAGTGTTGCGTCGGCTCCGTAGCGTCCAAATAAAAACAATGCCTTTATTGCGACTGATATTGAGCCACTCGACCAGACGACAGACATCTCATCGCCAAATGTCAGAAGGTGATCCCACACCACCAAGATCACGGATGCAGCTGCGATTTAATCTAGTCAGCAAATATTATAATGTCCGACATAGCTATATAGTGGCGAGAACGAAGCCAAAACACACCAGAGGCATACTGGAAATTTATTTTACCGCGAAGAATTTCTTCAAGTATCAATGAAACCATTTATCATGCCAGATGAGGAATGAAGCTTGAGCTCGGGCGGTCGAACCTCTCCCTTGGAATCCTGTCCTGCTTAAGAGAAATTATAGGAATGGGAAGCAACAATAAATACATACTCACGCTAGCGACAGAATCCATCATTATGATTTGTTTAGCTCAAAGGCTCTCACGCAACCTGTGGAGATATCTGAAATAAGAATCGCTCGGCGTCTATGCTCAGAAAATCGGATTGAGAAAGTGCAACCACGATCATCATTGGTTGCAGCACTACCACTTCCATAGTTCAGATGACTTACGGACGTTAGTTATGTGTTGCGAAGACCACTTTTCGATTAGACCGGTGACCACGCGACTTGCGCATCTTCTAATGCGCCCGTCAAAACCTGCAAGTCTGAGAAAAGACGCGTGAATTTCGGTATGGAAGGTCGTATGGGGTCTATAAAAGTCAGTGTTCTACTGAGAGCTGTGTCGAATATGAAAAGTAGCAGAACGCGATTCCTCGTGATGACGACATGTCAGATGTTAACTGAGCGGACATGGTGTGCGCTAGGCATGTAGCCCGATGTCGCATTTATGCCTTCCTTCAATAATCAGCATTCCATGACCTTGAAGTGCTAGCGGTATGCTGAGAAAATTAGAGGGGTAAAGAGGCAGATAAATCAGAATGTGCAGCAGGCGGCCTCCGACGTACAGAACTGGCACGCCCGACCACGAAATGATCGCAAGGAATCGAGATGAACCTTCAAGACGGGTATGGGTGGGTCTTCCAAGTGCTGATGCACATGTATCATGATCGGTAATTGGACATTCGATAGGCTTGCATCATTAGAGACAAAGGCTGTTTGTATCGCTCCAGAAAGAGCGCCGCGGTGTACAGGATGAACACATCGAGGATATTGTATAAGATGATTTCGCATTGGTGTGCGAACGATGAGATTGAGTAAGACTCGGAATACAGGTCGTAATACCATAACATCTTTTAACTGTTGCTGCGCAACATTTGATATGTACGTTTTTTTCTGCTAGTCTTGATCTCGAATCTTTATTCGGTATATTGGGGCGATAAACTGTGCTACACCTTGCTATCTATAAGAAACCAGCTCCCGCTACTGTGACGATGTCTCTTCCGCAGCGGTC
Organism: Nidularia pulvinata; assembly: GCA_036937195.1. NCBI lineage: Eukaryota > Fungi > Basidiomycota > Agaricomycetes > Agaricales > Nidulariaceae > Nidularia > Nidularia pulvinata. The sequence goes on along the minus strand of JASFDH010002355.1, from coordinate 2,263 downwards.
CAGTTGGCATCTCCTCAATAAAGAATGCAAGTGGGCAATGGCCTAATCGCCAGTGCGCTCAAGCATAGCCATGGTGATATCCGATGACAACAGATGGTAACGATGCTTTGGGGATAAGCTCTTCCAGCATGACTAAACATTTGAATCGAGAAACCCATGACTCGTTAAGACCCACGGAGTCCCATACGCCGCTAGACCGCCACAATCAGCGTATATGCATTGCATGTCCATATACATCACGTGGTTTCACATTGGAATCTGGACATCTTGATGCGATGAGGTTATTGTGGAGGACATCATGTTTGAGTGATAATGCCACAGGATATCCTGTACGACGAATACGCTCCCTTATGAGCCATGGCGTTGAGGATCCGCGCACAGGTCTGATGACCCCTTATTGCACGCGCCAGCAAAGTCCGAGGGGCTTCTCGTGTAGGGGGACGCAGTGAAGGCAGAATGCATCAAGCCCGAAGTGGTTGCCTAAGAAAGGCTTGAGCTATCATACAATGGCATACCATGCCAAAGTTAATATGTGCTCGCCTGCGGGGTGTGTCTCCCAACCAACTCTTAACAGCTCCTGACGAGAATGGCATGACGGAGACTGCCCGTAGAGTCCTCTGTGTCTGAAGTGTCGAGGACGTTGTCGATCTAAAAGTGTTGCGAACAGTTGCATATGCTGGTTCATGCCGTGTAGAAAACGATATCAGTGTTGTATCCTGTTGCTCCCTCTGAGCATCCGTTACACTATCAGTAACAAGGTTGCGAATCATCTGTACTTGCACCGTCGACTGATGACCATATGCATCAATCCCGTGCGAGTAGAAGAGAGTAACAAATGGGAACCTCTTCACTGGTATAGAAGTCCAACGGCCCCGCAAGAGGTTAGGCCCGTGATCGCTTTTCGCATGAGGCTTGATATGCAGGGGTAGGTAGGTGATGATTGAAGAGATCGTCGGAGAGCTGTTGGAAGATGTTGAACAAGGAAGCTTGACAGCACGCGGCGACCGTCTCGATGGAGGACATGAACAATGCACACGGTCCTTCTTGGTGGCCATACCTACACTATTTTTCATCCAACTTCGCACACATTTGAATCGTCCCAATAACATCCTATATCATCCCAGTAATATAACATTTATACCAGTGTATGTATGTAATATGCGTATATCCGAAGTAAAGAAGAGGTAGGTAGTTAGGTAGGTAGGTAGCAGGCGGAGGAGAAACTCTATGCGGTCGATCGAACTTACGAAGGAAAGCGAAGTATAAACGAGGGAGAGGAAGACGGAGGGAAGGGGTTGAGTACGCTAAACGGGTGAACAATAGAAAGGACTGCTGAGAGGAAACAGGCAGCGAGCCCAAAGCCATAGCACGCGTAACTCTCCCCAAATACCAGTACCTAAGCACCCTGCGCCTCCAGCCCCGCGAGCTCCTTGCGAATCTCCGCCTCACCCTCCATCTTCTTCAGCTGCGTTGCCTCAAGGCGCTCACCGCGCTTGGCCTTTTCTTTGAGCTCGTCGATCGCTTTGAGCTGGAAATGGGGAGTCAGTAGGGTGTTGGAGGATATGATAGAAGATAAAACACGGAAGGAAATGAAGACAAAAGGCAACGAGAGAAGAGGGAAGTGGGGACGAATGAAGGAGGGATACGGAAAGGAGAGGTAGAGGAAGGAGAGTGTGAAAAGGGAAGGGGAAGGATGAAAGGATGAAGACAAGGAAGAAAGACAGACAAGGGAAGGAGGATGGGTAGAATAAGGGAAGAGAGAAGACGAAGACAAAATATATAATGACGAAGGTGAGGGGGAGGGGTCGAGAAGGAAGAACGGCAGAGGACGGTGAGGGGGGTGGGAGTGAGAGATGAAAGACGAATAAAGCAGGAACACAACACGATTTGTAGAAGAGCGCATATACGGAGAAGCAAAACAGGAAACATCAGGCAAAATGAAACAAAACGTACCTTCTTATTCAAGTTTCGCACCTTCTTCGCCACCGGGTCCAACGACCCATCCAGACCCGCGGTCGTCGGTGTAGGCGGCACCGGCACCTCTTCCTGCACCGGCACAGCGGGGACAATCGGCGGTGGGGTCACAGCATTTCCGTTCCCGTTCTGATTCTGGTTCTGCCTCTTCCCCTTCTGTCCTTGCCCTTGCCCCTGTGCTTGTCCATGCTGACCCTGGCCCTCACCCCCCTCGCCATCCTCCTTCTTTCCCTTCTTCCTCCTCTTTCCCGCCCCCCCGGGACCAGGGCTCGGGCTGTGTGCAGCCCCG